>VYZV01000170.1:110561-139737 GCA_013401275.1 Pandion haliaetus
CCCCTCCCCCCCCCCCCCCCCCGGGGGCTGCCCCGCCGCCCCTCGTACCCCGGAGTGGAGCCCAGGCAGGGGGGGCAACCCTTGTCGTGTGTCCCCCCCAGCCCCGCAGCACTTACAGTTCTTAGGGGCTCACAGCCCCCCAAGGCAAAGCTCTCCCTTTCGTTCCCTCTCGCACTGCTTTGCTCCTCTTTTTGGTTTGGCTCCATTTTATGGGAGGTAAGGGGTTCATTTAAATGGGGGGAGAAGAGGTACTTTGGGGACAGAAAACTGTTGCGGCCTGGGGAAAAAAAAAAATAACAAATTCCATCACACCAGGTTGGTTTTGTTAGCCTGGGATGTTTCCCGCTGCATCCCGCCTGCGGAAATCGTTCCTGGGGTGGCACAGAGGGTCCCTGGGGTCTTGCTGCCCTGGGCAGGTGGGGGTTCAGGTGGGGGTTCCCCGGTGCTTTGCCACAGAATGCCCTGAGACATGCCACCCCAAAATAAAGAACCTTTTACAAAAAAAGAGCCTGTAAGGATATCTCCTTACTGGGTGGTTGCAGCTCATTTTTAACTCCCTGCTCCATGCACCAGGGTGTTTGGCAACCCCCAAAGCCCTGGCAAGGGGGGGCTGGTGGGGTTTCCCCTCCACCCTCCACTCCCCAGTCCACATTTCTGTTAGACCTTGCATATCTTTTTTTTTTTTTTTTTTTTTTTTTACTTTAAGGCTGGGCTCTGCATTTGGCCTGTGCTCACTTTGCTCCCCCCGGCTTCCCCGGGGTGCTCTGGGACTGGGAAGTTCGGCTGCACCCCAGGCTGCGGGGGGAGTCCTGCTGCAAGGAGGTTGACCCAGCCCCCCCAAGAGGATGCAGTGTGAGGAGGACCGTGCTGGAGATGCCCAGCATTGCCCTACTACAGCAGGGATGAGGCACACGCGGGGAAGGAGGGAGGGAGGAAAGCTGATCCTGAAGTTTCCATCATGTGAAATTGAAGCGCATGTGCCTATAATGAAATATTTCCTCCCATTTCATGGCAGCTCAGTAATTCCTGATGGCAGGGAGCCTGGGAAAACAGATCCCCCCGCTCCCACCCACAGCGCCTGACCGCACGGGCAGGGACAAACAAGGGCTTCGTTTTGCCGGGCCGCGGCAGCTCCCCACCTCCTGCCTGGACACCTTATAGCATCCTCCAAACGCGGCCCCGCGGGGAGCCCTTCGCCTCCTTCCCCCCTCCTCCAGCAAAGGGAAATCCGTATTTCCAAGGGTATTTCGGTGCAGGGCTGCAGCAGCTGGGCAACCCCCCGGCAGCACCCGGGTCCCCCTGGGTCTGCAGGGCCATGCAGGCTGCCCGTGGTGCTGGGGCCGGGGATGATGCCAAGGGCTGCCACCCCTGGCAATAGCCACTGCTTTCATTTATTTTTGAATTATGTGGTTTTTCCAGCTCCTCTAAATTTAATTAAACTTTGACCAAAATCCTAAGCAGGGAAAGAGAATAGAAAAGGGGTTTTGTGCCAGAACAAGCACAGTAATAATATTAATAATAACAAAAAGCAACAACAAGCCTTTAAACACTTACGGGCTGGGTTGTAGGAGTTCAGGCTACTGGGCTTAGGCAGGCAGAGCACTGGGAGTCCTCAGGCCCCTTTGAAATGCTCCTGACACAGGATGGATGCAGCCGAGGGCATCAGAAAGCTGCTGCAGAACCAGATTTCCCTTTGAAATTGAGCTTTCCTAGCAAATGTAAGTAACACCCTGGGAAACTGGTGGCACAGAAATGGGCAGAGATGGGGGTCAGATTGAAAAGTAGCTCATGTTTTGGAGGAGGGGGCTCTGATGGGGATCTTGCGCTACGCTGGGGGAGAGCATGCCACAAAGGAGGGATTCAACAGATGGATGTAAGACACCCTCAAGCCCTCATTATTTCTTGTCCCCATCTGTGTAATAGCAACACCCCAGACCTGGACAAAACCCCTGTCGTGGTGGGCATTGCGTCCCTTGTGTGTGGACCCCGCACCCACCCCAGCGAGTTTCCGATCTGCTGACCTGACAGGGATTTACACTCATTTCAAGGCAATGCAAACCTGCTCTGCCCCTGTCATAGGCGCCTTGCTCAGCCGGAGCTGATGTGAGTTTACACCTCCTAACAATCCACTCCCCACCCTTTAATGTAAAACCAGTGGGTTTTTTTAAAAGCACAGGTGCTTGAACCCTTGAAGAAAAATAGTAATTTTCTCCCTCCTGCTCTCATTCTGTTCCCTACTAGTTTGATAAAGAGTTGGTCAAGTGTTTATTCAGGCTTTGCTCCTAAGATGCTGCTAATAGAATGAAGTTAGGATCATATAAATTCCTCAGCCAGATAAATGTCCTGTGTAATCCTGTGTCCTTGACAGTAGCCAGTACCAGACGCTTCCCAGGATGCGACAAGAAAGCTTCGCCATGTCTGCAGATGGAATTACTTGCCCACAGTGAAACCATACTCCTGGTGCCTATCACTTAGTGGCTGTTTTGATGGACTTAAAAAGAAAAAAAGTCCAGAAAGTGAGTGCTTTATTAATTTTATTAATTATTTTATTAATTCTACCTTTTGGGGGTCAATAGGAAAGCAGCCTCAAGGCTCTAAGTCACCTGTGGCTGCAGATGAGGAGGTGTGTGGGTGTCACGGTGGTGACTCCTGAATCCAGAGGCTCTGTGCTCCTTCCGCACATGGGCTTCACTTTGTTTCCCATGTGCTTAATGCGTCACAGGAGTGGGAGGCAAGACCTTGGAAGTGTCCCGCTAACATGAGTTTGTAATGAACATTACTCATTTCTTGGTACAAAACTTAATTGGGGGATTTCAGGACCTGATGCAGAAAGACCAACAGGGAAAATTACTGTATCCAGCATTTTACATGGCTGGTTAGGATTACGGAGGCTCACACTTATTAATGCTCTGGCACTGATTAGATCTAAGTTTGATTAAACGATGTCGGGAAAACAAGGCATCCTAGATTAGAAGCAGAAGCGAGCCAACAGGCTGCAAAAGAGTGCAGAACACAAACTATGAGCCCCGTCCAGCATATGGAGTCCAACACGCTTGTGCTTGTGATGCTCAGAGTCACTACTTAAGGGCCGACCCGCTTAGTTGTTCTTGAATTCAAAGAACTGCAACAAAAAGTATTTAGTGCGAGTGCACCAGGGTGGGCTCCTTCTAGTAACTTCAGATGGAGAATATCCTGGTGCATTCCCTGTAGCAAAGAGCTCTTCTCCTTTCGCTACAGGTTTCCCTCTATTAAGCACCCTGACAATACCCCCAGCCAATGTCAGTCATGGAGCCCCTTCCTCTAAGGAAAAGGTGCTTATTTAATAGCTACTTGCACACATGGAGACACACACATTTACTCCTGTGTTCAGCTAGATCCCCAGCTACATTCATGTCAAACCTATCAGCACCACCCCAGGCCCTCCAGTCACGTTCCTGGGCACCACACAACTCTCCTCCATCTCCCGCTCTTTTCCTTTTTGGCAGCACAAAGCTCCCTGTCATCTCCGGCTCTCTTCCTTCTCTCACCAAGGAGCACACGCCACTGTGGAGCGAGACCAAAGGGGATGATGATCCCACGGTGTGAAGCCATCTACCTCCACTTTCTAGGGGCTGGGGAAAGCCCCCACTAGAAATATTAACTGCACACACTCAGGCATGCACCCGTGCTCCTGCCTGCTCGCTGGAGCCTTGGTCTTTCTTGTGTTTATCAAGTGCATTAAGGAAGGATGGCGTTGGATCAGGTTTGCTTCCTAACCCAGAAATTCAGTCTGTTCATCCTCCTGTTTCTGGCCACAAACCCTGCTTTGTTTTTTGAGGATGAAGCAGCACCTAAAAGCCTCTCTGGGAAGCAGCAGAAAAACATTCTCCCCATCAGCTCTTTATGGCAAGTCTTGGCAGGGCAGCAAAGTTTCCCAGTGGCATCCTGCAGGCTGGTTGCTGGTGGTCACGGAGGTCTGAGAAAAAGCTGGAAGCGCCCATGTTACTGGGGGCCTCTTCTAGATTTTCTCTCAGGTCCCATCCCATTCCCAGGTCCAATGTTGTATTTCTTGGATTGTCTTCCCTTTTCCCATGCCGTAGGATAGGTGGACAACCATCAGCTCAGAGCAAACCCCTGGCTCCGAACGCCAAGGAGAGGCAAAGCCACCCTGGCACCGGTGTCTGCAGGCATCACCGTAACTCAAATAATGAAGAACGAAAAATAACTGGGCTTGCCCTCTTTATGTCAAAATTTGACCTTACTGAAAAGCTGCTCCCTCCTCTCCTTCCATCCACCGGGAAGACCTTGAGGTGAGACACCAGAGGAGGGTAACAGGGAACTCATGTAAATGCCAGGCAAGCAAAAACGCTGAAAGAAGCCATTGGGTATTGTACTTTGTATTTCTCCTTTCACGGCTTGTGGTCTATCTTTGTAAATTAAACAGGAATTACTTGAATGATTTGGTAATTGATACTAATTTTCTTCATGTGTGAGCAGAGGTGTTCATGGAGTTTAGTTTGCCATAACTGATACATTTCTTTATCTTTTTTTTAAAAACACAGATTCACATACATTTTGCCTTTACAGCAGCCACCTCTGTTGCTTTTTTTTTTTTTTCCCTACAGTGTTTGTTCATCTTCTTATAGATATGCATTTACAAGCTCAAAAGGAGGCAAAGAGCAGCTTTCTGAAAGCACACTTTTGCCTCCATGGAGCATCACCCCTTTTCCCGTCTGGTTTCGGGGGTGGGTGATGCCACGTCTGCGGCGTGCACATTTTGACTCACTCCTATCTCTCATTCAGTGAGTACTCTCAAGAGGAAAAGTCATGTTCGTTATTTCTCTTTTTTTTTTTTCCACAATCCAAAGCTTCTCTAAGCCCAGTTGCTTTCCCAGCCACTCCATTTTCAGACTTTCCAAGTTCGAAGAACCTCTTTATTTGGTGGTTTACTGGAAAAGCTGTTCACATCTATAAACAAAGCTTACTCTTCCTGATTTTATCTTTCTCTATTTTATTGTTTCCGCTTGTTATTCATTTTGGCCGATACTTCCACAGGGACTTTCCAAAGAAGAGAATCCAATGTGATATAAAAATGCATCTGAATAACATCCAGGAATAAAAGTGGGGACTGATCATAAATATGAAGCATGACTACCTTTTACTGGAAGAAGTGAAACACACAGGAAGAAATTCAGGCTGGATGTAATCAGCCTGGGAGATCTCACCCTGAGGATGATCAGCTACTGTGCTTGGGCGTTTCGATGTCAGAGCGAGATGCAGGGAGAAAAGCGTCAATCCCAACAATGCTTAAAAGTCCCCTACAAAGAACTCACAAGCCTGAAAGTTTACCTGCTTCTCCTCTCTGGCCGTATCAGTTGGCCTAATGAGAGATACTCCTCCATCCCACAGACACTGCTTCGTTCAACCCTTGGCATGGCATTTTCTTTTCTTCCATGATCCACTATTACCATAATTTTAAAGCACAATTTGGCTGCACACTGAGAGCCCAATCAACCTCAACACAGTCCTGTATGGGGGAAAGGAAATGCATTCAATCAATTTGGAAACTTGTAAGCATCCCTCTGATTATGAATCCCTTGGCCAAACCCTATAGATTCAGTTACAACTACCCCAGTAGTTTTTGCTTTCCCATTCCTTTTTCCTGATTCCCCATTTAAGGAAAACTCATCTGATTTCTGAAGTCTGCAACCACCATTTTCTCTGTCTTTTTAAAACCCTTTCAGACAAAAGAGCTCACGTCATTTACTTATCAGATGGGACAGCGCAGCCTAATTTCCAGCAGGAACCAACCCCACGCTGATGAGAAGTGGTGTGATTCGATGAATGAGCAAACGGGATGGATTGGGAGCATCTGCGAGATGCAGACCAGGCGGGATGAGTCTGCAAGCCTCCGAGCAGCAGCGCCAACCCAAAGCACCCAACATGATTTCTTGCTTTTTCTCTCCGCAGCAGCTCCTAGCAGCATACCTGTTCAGCCCGTAATGCCACAAAGAGGCAGCCCTTGCCCTGGAGCCCTTCCAATCCTATCAGACACAACCAGGCAAACATCTAAAGAGGCAGCAGCCGTTGCACAGTGGCATATAAGCAAACCTCATTGCAGTCTGCTTTTCTGATGGAGCTGGGCTGCAGACTTGCTTTCCTTTTCTCTGATTTCTCCACAGGAAAAGAGCTCACATCCACCAGGAATGAAGTGTAATAAATCTGCCTAAAGCAAGAGCAATCAAGCCCAGCAAATAATTCCACATCTATAAACTTGCAGGGTTTTATAACGTACACTCCAGCAAGGTTTCGGTGCTGTGAAGTGCAGCCCTCATCTCACTCTCCAGGACAGCAGTGGGTCAGCCCTTCACATCTGAACCGTGTTTTGGTATTTCTGCTCCTCATCTGGCCAATTTGCGCTCTTACGCTTCATCCCCAGCACCACTGACTATGTGCATCTACCCAAGGGCTTAAAAGTCATTGCTTGAAAATTGGGTTGGGTTTCATTGTGTTTAAAAATTGCACATATTTATAGCAGAAGTTTATGGGCAAACGGGATGGTTTAGCTGTCCATGTAAATTCTCACACACCTGATATATTAGCCTTTACACAGACACGGTTAAGCTCTAGGATTATCAATAATCCAATTATACTAAACAATACAAGTTATAAAGGTGAGAAGGGGGAAATAGATCTGGAATGGAGGTATTGGGTTACACAAGGGCACTCCAGAACCTGTCTGGATGTCAGTGACAATAAAATTGATCTCAATTTATGGCTTGTCAGTCATTTATTAGGTCCCTGCTTGAAGGCTGTAGGTACGTTCACTCAGGCAGTCCCGGTTCCTGAGCAACGTAAAAGAAATAAAATATGGATGGCACATAGGGAAACTGGGACATTCCCCTGCTGCAGTCCATGGTGGCAGTCCCTGGGAAGGGCTTGTGCTTGTGCACAGGGATCTGCACCACATACAATGGGTGCAGAATCCCACGTTCACCTGCAAGCCAGGTCTTCTGCAACTCATTACACAGCTGAGATCATGCATGGTGGAGAGCTGTTTTCCAAGCCTTCAGGTAAATAAAGGCTTCAAAAGCACCGAAACCCAGCTGCTCTTCCTTCCTCACGTCCCAGGGCTTTCTTTAATAAATCCCATACTGGGGAAGTGGAAAACGGTGTTGTTTTCTGCTTTTAGAGCATTTCAGCTACACTCTTTTCAGTATTTTTTCCCAAAGACTGTGAGGGCCACAAGCCAGGTCTTCTCCTGCCTCTTCCGCAGAGAGGAAGGGATCCCTCGTGGGAGGGACATTAAAAATGTGACCCCCCCAAAGGGACAGCCATGTGAGGAGGACAGGACTGAGACAGGAAAGGGCAGTGGTCCTTTTGCTTGCAGGAAACTACTGGCTGCTTTGGGAGATTGTCTTCTGGAGGGGGATTTCTGCAGAGCTCCCTGACCCCTAACGTCACCCCTTTTGATGGCAGCGGTGCCAGTTCTATTTGATCTCTGCCCTGGGTCTTGGCTCTCCCTCTAAGCATGCCAGGTCTGCTGCAGAAAGACCCATTCACTTGGGCGAAGGCATTAGGATTTCTGTAAACAGAGATTAAATATGCTTCTTGGTGACAAATGGGTTTTACTGCCTGTGTCAGGCATTGGCTGCCAAGTGCCAAACTGGCAACCTCTCTCTGGCAATGCACATGTATAAGGCATCCGCGCTCATGGAATTGCTGTACTTTTATGGTCATGGATACAGGAGGCTTTAAACACTCTGGATTTCTGTGCATTAAGACGCGTTGACTCAGACATCCCTCGGCAGCTCGTAGGTGCTCCGGAGAGGGACACAGCAGGGCTGGCACAAAGCAGAGGCTCTGCAGCGTGCCCGCGCTCAGCTGCGCCGTCTATCATCAAGGAGCTGTGTTCTGCCCGCTGGCGGCTCTTCTTGCATGGCTGTGCTCGTTTGTCAAAAAAAAAATAAATACTGCCTCTAGTTTCAGGTCTGCATCTTTAGGTGGTCATGGCAATGACGGTGATGCCCTGGGCTTGTATAGAAAACAGTAGGGAACGGACTTTTACAGGACAAAGGAAGAAATTCCCAGAAGGAAGCTGCAAAACCATGGAAAAACTCACATGGCTTTGGATGTAACCACCTTCTACCACTGCGGTAAAACCAAGCATTGAATCAAAAAAGCAAAAATCAAACTACCGCCAAAAAAGTGGCTGAGGACTACTGGAAAATAGGACCACATTTGCTTTCTGTTCTCTAGAAATGTATATTTTAATGCAAGGAAAACCTCTATATTTTGGAGCAAAATTTTAGCAAGCAGAGCACCGTTTTGCATTGCAAAGGATTTGGATGGGATTGTGACAACCCTTAAAATACACAGACTACCAGAAAACTCCCTTGCACATCTCGCACTTGCTTCCCTAAGGAATACTGTGAATCCATAGGCGTCTGTACCTGCTTTCTTTGAAGGGAATGGCAAAACTTGCACTGACATAACTAAAAGAAAAATTGAGCCCATTAACTGTAAAAGCTCACAGGAAAACCCATATGCCCTTCTCTGTGCTTTTCCAGCCAAAATTCTTTCAGCACGCACCTGCTTTCTGTTTGTTTTGGTGAAAACATGGAAAGGTTTTAACTTTACTGAAAAACAATTCTGATTTCTCTTAAAAAAAAATAAAATTCAAGTAAAGCATCAGTTGCTGATTTATTTCTCTCCTTTGGGTTTTAGTGGAGTCCCTATAAAAACCTTAGGTGGAGCCAGCTCCATTTATTGCCAGTATTGTGCTTGACTGAATGAAGGTCCTGCATGTTTTGTTTGTTATTCTGAGTCATATCACAAACATTTTAGCAAAAGGTCCAAAGACTTACAGGGAACACAGAGAAGCCAAAATTGCCAGATGGAGAAAAGCACATCTTAAGGGGATGACATTTGGCATGAGAAGCAGAAGAGAATTAGAGTTTGGTTTGATCTGCCCCGTATTATATCACCGCTTATACTTTGCAGGAAATTGTTGAGGTTAAACCAAAATAAAGATCAAGTTTTAGAGCATTTTCTCTTTACACGTTCTTTTGGGACCCCACATCTTTCAGTATGCAACTTATTAATTATAAATACATACACACACTCACATCCAATTTTATTATTTGGGCTTCATCCGACCCTTCAGAGGGAACCAGATGAAAGTAATAATCAGTTAATTCAGCTACAAAGCAAAAAAAGAAAAAAAAATCAAAGCTAGATAAACATATCATGTTCTCATGGAAAACAACAACAAAAAGGGCTGAACTGGCAGGCGAATTAACAGAGCTCTTCCACACCTCTGTCAAAACAGGGTGCCGTCATGCACTGATGATGAATGATGAGTGGGGACCATGCCGTCCCTGCTGTCCCTTGGGATGCACAGGAGGCAGAGCATCCTGGCTTGGCTCTGGCATGGGAACAAGGCAAGGATCCCCGGGGCAGTTTGAGTTGTTTTCTGCCTAATGGGAGCTGCCAGCCTGCAAAATTGGGTTGTTGATGCTGGAGCCTTCCTCAAAGCTTCCATATCTTTTCCCAGGGGCAGCGGAGCAGGAGGAGAGCTAAGGGCAGAGACCCGTTTGCTGATAGTGGTTGGCAATTTCCAAGATGCCTCTTTGGAGATGAAGACATCATATCCTGAGTGCCATGGGGCTCGCATCTCAGCCCTGTGCTATTACAAAGTGGGAGGAGAAACAGGCAAAGGGGAGAGGACAAGACTTGCTGGAAGACTCCTGATTTAATGGGTCTTTCTGTTCTCCCAGCAAGCGAAGATGGAGATGCTTTCCTAAAGGCAATTCACAGCACTTACACAAGACCAAGGAGAGTTTCTGGCTATCGTAGATAGCAAAATCAAGTTATTCCATTGGTTGGTGTAAAAGTCTTCCCCTAGCCCTAAAAATTTCAGCCTTTTCCTTGCTACAGAGGGCTATGAATCACATTTGTGGTTATTTCATCATATCAGGTATAATTATTATAACAATCCAGGATGTTATACTGGTGAAGCTTTAGTGCTTGGGGGAGAGACCATGCTTCCCACTTAGTTGTGGGGCCATGAAAGTGTCATGTCCCCTAAAAAAGGAAATTATTGTGCTGAACTTGACTGCCTATCATCCAAAAAAAGTAATAACTACAAGGGGACCACCTGGTAGCAGAGTTTTGCTAAGGGTGAGGAATTACAGCAACTTCAGAGCTGGGCCAACACGCTTTGAAATTATGTGCATAAATGACTGCAGAGAGTTGTTGTTAAGCTGAAAACTGTTCTCACCATAAATTCCAGTGAATGCAGGAGAGCCTGCAAGGGAAGAGCTGAGGACAGCACGTATTCCGTTACATTTTTAACCGCCCGGATTCAATTTTGAACTCAACATGAAACCCACAAAGAGAAGCCAGGAAAAATTAGCCTTTCTGAATCAAGAGAAATGTGCAAATGAAAAAAAGTATCCACCTCCAGTAAAATCCCAAGTTAAGCAACAGCCTAATGCTCTGTGAAGTTATTTCCCCTTCAGTCATGTACACTTGGCCCTTGCCGAACAGCTTTGCTTTAGTCTCAGATCAGGTTCACTGTGTGCTAATATCCAAAGTTTGTAGTCAGTTAAAGTGCACTTGAGTTGCACACAGAGCATGGAAGCTGGACTGGATTGCAGCTCATGTCATAAACTTTTGCTTTCAGTGGCTTTATTATTCTGCAGCAACAACTTTTTCAAGGACGAGCCTTGACATTGTGCAGAAGCACATCTGTGAATGGAAGTGGATGATGCTTTCTGTTACATGGGAGTCTGGTAGTAAAAATGAGATGTTGTGGGTTGACACCAGACCCAACAGGTCTTCAGCCGGGTCTGTGTCACTTGGGAAAGGGTGGTGTTTTTATGCATTGCAAAAATCCCAGCACAAATCAGGACTCAAGCATGCTATGTATTGTACAAATGTCTGGCAAGAGTCTTCCCTGCCATGGTTTATGGCGCAAGAGCCCAGCTGCAGAAATGTATGTATATACTAAATCAACGAGGCTGTGCACAATGGGAGGTACAAATGTATGTTTTGGGGGAATATTGATCCTCCTCCTTGGGTAGAAGCATCTCCCTGGATGAGATATCTTCAGCCATGAACGTGAAGTTTAAAAAAATGCAGTGACTTTACACTTCATCTGCTCTAGGCAAGTTCATCAGGTGAGAAACTCATGTTTGCTTTGGAAACCTGAGTTCTGCAGAAGTCCCACACAAGGTAACCCGCAGTGTTTGCAGCTCTGGCCCTTGGCTTATAGAGAGGGATCACAACCATTCCCATGGACCAGAACAGCCCTGGGCATTGCATGCTGCCATGGGTCATGAAGCGGTTTAGGGAAGAAGAAGAAGGCAATCTTTTTGGGTCAAGAAACCAGCAAGCCGATTGTTTCTGCCCCTCTTTGAGACTGATTGAATATGAGATACACAAACAACAACAACAAAAATGTTTTCAATCTGGACCATCAAGTATGGAAGGATATTTGTGGTAACGGAGAAATTTGCCACCCACTGCTGTTGCTTTGGTGTACGATTTCCGCGGTTGCTCTTTATTCGGAATAGGTCACTGAAAGAAACTAACACAAAAACAAATTCCAAACTATAAAGTGGGATTTCCAGATAATGCATTGTTTCTTAAGGGAAGAAAAAAACCCCTTTTTGGATCACTCTTTTTCCCTGCTTCATTCGTCTTTTCATACTTTCCAGCATTTTTGCAGGATCCTCTATCATTTGCAGCTATTACTGAGAGGGCCCCAATCCTCTCAGCTGTCCTCACATACATCCCCATAGCAGGATCAGGTCATCATTTAGTAGTGCTGCAGGCCTAAAGCAAAACAAAATCAAAAGCAAAGATTGTTGCTAGTGATACAGAAACCTCAATGGCTCGTCTTGGGTCAGGAACCAAAAATTTGGACTCTGGCTTATGCAGACTAGCCAAAAGCCTCCTGAATTTGTGAAATTTAGCTGGAGCTTCTGGAACACTTGGAAGGAAGCATGGATGGAGACATTTTGCTTTTTTTCTGGAATTTTCCATGGTCCCAGGAGTAGACAGGGCCCTGATGGTGGTGGGGTGGGGTAGAGGAGCTGCAGAGCCACAGTTCTGGGAGTTGATGCAAGACCATGCATCGCGGTGACAGGAGCTACAGGAGAGTTAATGCTCTCTTCACCCTGACCTGCCCCCCCTAACTTTTACCCCTTCATTTAGACCTAAAATAGGAGTATGTGCCAAGGTTTGCTGTAGGGTTTGGGGGCTCGGGTGTTACTTGATTTATGCTTCTGGTGCAGGAACCCTGAATATTTCAAAGTCATGGTGCTGCTCTCCAAAGCTAGCACTATGGCATGCGCCTCCAAACCCCAACCAAAAGCTCACACTGGACTTTCTTGCCGGTCCTGTCCCAGACTAAAACACCCAAAAAATCCATGCAAGGAGCATGAACCAAACCCTGATCTCACCTGCATGCCTTCAAGGAGAGAGCTGTGAATTACAAGGTCTACTTCTTTCCACCCACGCCACCACAGATTCCTCACGCTTCGCTGTGCATGAACGTTTCGAAGACCCTTTCATTGCCCCTTTTCTTCCCGCAAAAGGAGGACACTAAACCCATAGCCTCATCCTCAGAGCTCTCAAAACAGGCAGTGCGCTGGCTCAGAGGTCGAATTATTTCTCAGGGAGAATTAGAAGTCTTGTAAGAGAGCATTCACATATGCTGCGAGCAAATTTCCTTCCAGAGGGTTGCATGAGGTTTCTGACCACTGTATCTGTGTGTTCTTGAAGATGACGTATCGTGTTACTAATTCCCCTAATTGCATGTCTGGGCTAAAAACAGACTGAGTTTTCCTAAGAAGTTACATTCTTAATAACATTACTTAAAACACTGTGGTAAATTCAAGTAAATTTTTAACCGATGCACGTACATTATAAATCAGGATATACATGCAGATAATGTTTACCTTAATCTTGTTTATCTGACTCTGCCGCTCATTTGTTCTGTGTTTTGCCAAAATGCAGTGATACAAGATAGAGTGACTGGAAGAGATTCAAGCCTTCCTTCTTCAGGCTCCTACTGCATGGAGCATTTCCAGGAGTGCAATGCCCCCAAAATAACCACATACAATACTCTTTTCCCAAAAACTTCTAGTAGCAAAATGGGCAACTAGATGCAGCTTCCCCTTCTCTTCAACAGCCCAAATATTGTGCCCTGGTGAGGCAAACTTGCTCCCGACTGAGTGCACATTTGAAGAAGGTCCAGGAGCAAAGAGCCTCAGGGTAATCTTGGCTGCAGGATGACTCTGATACACCTATCTGCATGGTGTGTCAGGGATACACAGCCCTGCCTAGATCTATTTTGGTAATTTAGAGATTTTTTTAGGTTAAAACTTTGTTGTCGCACTAGAAGCAATTCCCAGGGAGATGCTGAGTGCAGGAGGTGGGCACCAGCCCCAGGGGATGTGAGACACCCCTGACCCACTGCTGCTCCCATCCCCTCCCATGGGGACCAGCGGGACGACATGGGGCTGAGTCATGTGAGGGGAGGACGTAGCCTTGGCAGCAGAGAGCAAGATGCACAGAGGCACTTGACGTAGAAGTTAAGCAATCTGGAAGGTGGAGTCTTTGAGGGGGGTGGGTGTTGATTTTCAAAATCAGGGTTTTTTTTAGCCGTGAATATCAATCCTGCAATTTCCACAGTGATCAGGAAATGACACACATGTGCATTGTTGTCACCTCCAGAAGGAGTGGGGAGGCTGCTTTTGGCCATGGCCCAGCAGCAGTGAACACGCACTTTTGGGAAGAGCATTATCTCACCACTGAAAGGCCACTTGCAGAGGGAAGCAACTTGCTTTTCTCCTTTTAATGCCAGCATGTTCACTAGAGCGCCAGTTAAACAGTGGCACGCACTCGTCATGGAGAAACTCTCCTTTGGACACATAGAAAGTTGAAAGAAAATACTGCTCGGAGGGCAGCCAGCCCAGGGCTGACATTCTGGGGGAGACTCCCCTTGCATTTCAGAGAGTTGCCACTTTTTCTTCCCCCTTTTCCCTTTCTCCATCAGTACCACTTTGGGATGTCCTGTGGCATAGGTAGCAACATCCAAGGTAAATTCTCTGATGGGTGTCATCTTCTTCCAATGACAGGTGAGTCAAAAGATCACTAGTCCCCAGTAGACATGACAAATCACCAAACATTGCACATCCACCCAAGCACAAGGAGTAGCTCTGACGCCGGTGCTGGATATTCATTATTCATAGGGGACCAGCTGCGGTTTCCACCAACAGAGTTTATTTTGCTGCTTTGAGCCTGTAGCTGAAGTGCCCAGCTCTGTACAACATCTAACACCAACCCTCCCACTGGGTCCCATCCGGAGATCCCCAGTACCAGGGTGGTGGCAGCTGGGGTGGCAAGGACAAGGTAAAGGGCTTTGCAAGCTGTGTGCTGGCACCTCCAACCATTGACCCATCCTCCCCTGCCCTCATTGCCAAAACTGGGGACAGTCCATAGGCTACACAAGTGGGCAGCTTGCAGAGCTCAAATGCAGTGCAGACTGAAATGAATTGCTCCTGACAACATTTTCCATTACAGTGGGTTCGCTTTCTTTCCTCAGATCTCCATCCACCCTCTGCTGGACTCTGCCAATGGAACCAACCTTCATTTCAAGCACTAGTGAAATATGTATTTATCCAGGACTTTTTTTTTTTTTTCTCTTGGACAGCTTAGGAGGCAGCAGAGGAGGGAAGGAAAATACTCAAGTTTTAGATATCTGAAGTGCATCAGGTGTGATGCCCCTGGAGCAGCCCCTGCCATACCAGAGTAATGAGCTTATTGCAACACACAGGAAGAAAAATGCTTGCATCACTTCCCAGCAGCACACAGATTTTCTTCTTCTGGGTGTTGAACACTTGAAACCTGAACACAGTGAATTTTTACAACTTTTTAAGAGGTGAGGCTAAGATATCTTGCATTTCCAGAGAGCAGTCCTAAAACCAATAGGGACACTCTCTACCATTTTCCTTCTCCTTTCATTTATCTCATCCTATTAAGATCAGCTAGATCAGCATTAGCCAAAATGCTTTAAAGGGTGCTGTTTTGCCATTGAGATCATTATAGGGCAAGGGACTAATTACAAACATGGCTCAGACCAAAAGCAGTGATGCTCAGCAGGAAGAGGAGCCCTTTTCCACCCTGCAACATGCAGCGGGAGCAGCCGGAGAGACGTGTTTGCACCTCGCTGTTACTTTGCTATGAATAATGGATTTCCTGTTTGTTGGGACTGATGAGCTGGAGCAAATAATGACAATTTTAAAAAAAGATTATTGGATGGCTGGCCAGAAATCAAGTCTAACGTGCTTTTTTAAGGATAGCAAACTTGAATGGTAAATAAAATTGGAGCCCAGACTGGTTTTTTGTTTTGTCAGAGCCAAGTGAGTAACGCCCTGGACAGTGTCCAGGGAACGTTTCTTGTCTGAGAGAGAAACGAGAGGGAGAGTTTGATGAGACTCTCCTTCCTGCAGGTAAGAAGGGAGAGGCTGGATGCAGGCAACACCCTCTTGCTCCCATCAGCAGCACTTCAGCCTTGTGCCGAGACCGCGGGTAGTGGCCAGGTCCAGAAAATCCCCTAGAAATCTTTAGGAGGATTATTTTTTTCCATAGCCATATCCAAGAAAAAAGAGGAAAGACAAACAACCTCTTGAATTGCTCTCTGCAGAGAAATCCGATCCCTGTTCTTCATGAACCAAGCCTGAGCCCCTCTGACCACACAGATTAAAATTGAAGACCCCAGCATCTCCACCTGGTCCCAGATTTAGACGTTCCTCCCCAAAACTGCCTCATCCTATGGGCTGCTGTGGATGTCAGTGGAGAGATGCCATCCCTTGCAGGCACCACTTTGCAGACCCAGCTGGCTTGGCATGCTGAAAAGCAGCCTCCAAGGTCTTTGCCTGCTCTTCCTCTATTGGTCAGCACAAGGGAGTTTTTTTGTGGGCTAAATTAATGCATATTTGGAAGTTGACAGTTCATTTACAGGCCTCAGATGGTCAAAACCAAAGAATTTCTCCCGGCCTTGGTTTGCATTTTGTGGGCTGTATCACCGCCGGGGAGAGTTTCCCTCTACCGCAAGCCCTGTCCCGCTTCGCCGAGCTCTGGCAGGCAACCTCGTAAAGTTGTGAAAGACACTCATTTCATGTGCCCTTAATTAATGACACACATCTTTAATGAATTATGCACCCCCTTTTTTCCCAGCTTCGCCTCTCCTCGCCCGCTCTGGGCTGTGGCGAGCCCTTGGCTCGTTTTCCAGCAACAACCTGAGGCGAAGTGGCAGCTGTGGCACATGGTCCCGGCAAAGGGGTAGGGGCTAAAATTTACCTGTACCATCCCACTGCCTTCCCCCGCCACCACTGGAAGCAGCTGGGTTGTGGCAGCTACCGAGGCAGCTCCTAAAACACGGAGGGGATATTGATACCAGATGGGTAACTGTGGGAGACATTCTGCAGGCTAGAGACGCTTCCTTGGGATGCACAGTGTCTTCCCCATTTGCCTCCCGCTATTTCTAAAATAAGAGATGCTAAACCCTAATAGAAAGCCTCCTGGTCACACTTTTAGGGTTGTTTCCCTTCCCACTCTCCTGGCTCCTTCTCTGCTTCATTTTCCCTTAAATTCATCCCATTCTTCCAACTCCCATCGCATGGTGGGAACTGAGCTCCCCTTAACCTCCAGCCAGGGCTGAGTTCCTCCCTCTGCCATTTGAAGGTGTCTTTCCCTTCTTCCCTGCCCCACTTTAGCACATATTTTTCTTCCTGCTGAACCACCATTTGTGATACTTGAGATCTTCCTGAAAAGGCCACCACATTATCTTGCCAGCCCTGCTCATCTTGAGACCCTCAGCCACCCCAGAAATATGGCAGACAGCTCATTTCTAATGCTAGTTTCAATCAGCGTTGCCCAATATTTAATAAAAGAGCACTTTTTCCTGTAAGTGATGGAACTGGGGTAGCAACAGTGCTCTCCAGGAGACAAGTTTTGTGAGGTCAGGTATTTTATCAAACTGAATCTGGTAGATGCTGAACAAAACTCGAATGGCTTTGAGGTTCAGGGTCCTTTCAAGTTCCTTTTTTTCTAGTCACGGCAGAGAAAAAGAGCCATTTGTAAGAAAAACAGTGTCAGAGAAGTTACATATGACATTTGCCAATGTTACATCATCAAAGCTAAATCTCTGACAGATCTGTAAACAATAACTTTTCATATAAATGTCTACAGAGCCTAGAGTATGTGCCTTTCAGCATGGTGTTTCTACATTTGCAGTGAGGAGAAAATGCATGTAACAGGATGAGGTCTCCTCACACTGATGCTCGTTTTAAACCAGCATGGCTTTTCATAGAAAACCCAACACCGGGGGGGTTTGCATTGTTCTTTACAGGTTTTGAATTTACATCATAAAATCGAAGCTTTCCTTTAAAATCAGAATAAAATACTCCAGCTTAGGGCAGGTTTCCATAGAACATTGAGCGCATGCATACTCCTCAATTCCAGATCTTGGGCAGTAAGGCAGGATTGGGCTGTGAAAGGCAATCTCCCTTCCAAAATAGTGTTCTGGGAATAACATTTCTGAGATGTTTGGGAGCACCCAGGAGATGTGGGGTGAAATAGTCACATCTTTCCCCAATGCTCCAAAGGGTCTGAGGGGCAGAGGCTGCAAAGCAGGGCTGGGGGGTGCAAAGGTGGGTTAAAGCCACCCATTACCTCTCCCAGGACTCTCCAATGGCTCTTGCAACCCTTCATCAATATGGGACCCAAATCAGGGCCCTGCTCTGCACGTGTCAGTCCTGCTGGTGAGGGCAGGACTTGGCTTGTTCTGCCTAGCCAAGGATTAGGTACATTTTAATTCAAATAAACAAGAGCTTAAGATATTACAAGTCTTCCAGCAAGCTGAGCGCAAGTGGCTTACCTTTATTTTCCATTTTTGCTTTCCTAATGGTCTACTTTTCCTACTTATCTTCTGTGTTCTTGGCTCATTTAAATACTAGTTAAGAAAAAGTCTTCCAGTCCAAGCTCTTACACCAGAGTGAATGCCTAAATACATTGCATGTGAACCTGCACTGTAATTAAATGGACGTTGCTGAAAACACAAGTCTGTGTCGTCTTTCTGAATTTTTTTGCTTCTGTTTTTCCCCGCTCTGCAGGATGCTCAGCCTCATCCTGCTCTGAAAAAACAGGTGAGATTTTATTCCTTTTTTTCTTGTCCAAGGCAGAGTAACTTTAAGCTCCCACTG
This sequence comes from Pandion haliaetus, assembly GCA_013401275.1. Classification (NCBI taxonomy): domain Eukaryota; kingdom Metazoa; phylum Chordata; class Aves; order Accipitriformes; family Pandionidae; genus Pandion; species Pandion haliaetus. Next base: position 128,819 of record VYZV01000170.1, read on the forward strand.
ATGTGCAGAGGCATCAAAAAGATGTGATGCCTTGCAGGGTTGGGCCCAGCATCCCCAGAATGACATTCAGTGGGCTGGAGAGACCATATGAGAAATTCTGCTGAACTGCTGTTGAAGTGACAGGCCCTACACAACAGCAGATTTTCACTTCATCTATATTTATAGCAAAATGGAAACAAAATGTGCTTTAAAGTAAACAATAGTATTTCCAGAGTCCGGCTGATTTTCTTGCTTTGGTAAGCTCCCAACCAAAGCTTTTCACACTGCAGGCAATGATGAAAAGGTAAAGCAGGGAGAGTGAAATCCCAGCCTGACTGAAGTCAGTGGGAAAGTTGCCACTGATTTTAACAGGGCCAAGTTTTACCCAAAAACCTCTATAAATCGAGGCAAGGATCATTTGGTAACTGCAAAAGGAAGCAAAGCTCGTCGCTGAGATCTCCACTCTTCCCTTCCCTGTGTAAGCTGGTGGCATAATCAGCCTGAGGAGAAAAAAAACACAACAGAATCTATTAAACAATGCAAAAACTTAAAACACTAAAACCACTGGATTATAGAAGGAAACTTGCTGTCAAGAGGAACCACATGCTTGCACAGTTTTAGTCTAGTGTTTGCATCCTCATGCTATTTGCACAGGCTTAAGAAGGGACAATTCGCCCTGGCGAGTGTTAGCTGAAGAACATATTTACCAAGAACCAACTAAATCAACAAAGTCTAACGTCATTGTAGAGGGCTGTTGGGTTTTTTCCCTTTGTCATATGAGGAAGGTGATAAAGCATTTGAGACCACAAACTGTGTCATCGGGGTTATTTGGTTAGCACGAATTTTGGTTGCAGCAGTACAGTGAGCATCCCAAGGGCAAGAGAGAGGCCAATGCCTGCACGGCGGTGGGATGGGCTTGCAGAAGGGGCAGAACCTGGAGAAGACATGAACCAAGACAAAAGGACACAACAGTGATGTTGGCCTGCTGGACTATGGAAATGACCCCTCTGGCCACCAGCAGAAACAAAGCAGACTAACTGGGATGGGTGATTATAAAGGAAATGCTTACCCTGGCTAACAGAAAACAGCATCTGCTTTTACTGGGTTTGATTAATAGTATTGATAATACCTTCAACTCCCATTGCAGCTTCCATCAGAGGGTCTCAACAGGCTTCATGAACATTTACCTGCCAGTGCTACTCGATCACACAGAGGGACCCTGGCAGGCATCTGGCCCACGTCTGAGAGAAGTAGGAACTGCTGCAAGCAGTTCAAGGCTATGAACAATGATCTAAGCAAGGTTTAGTTCCTGCACACCTGTATTTAAATCCCATGAACCATCAGGATTTACCAAAATCACCTCAAAATTCACTTGTCACCCTAGGATAAGCACGCAGTTAGTGTGATTGTGCTAGTAAGTCAGGTCGCAGAGCATCCCCATGGCCAACAGGTACATCTGCTTGTGCGGAGCATGTGGTGGTATGTGACTTGGACACCTCGGCATATTGTTTTGGAAGAGATTTTGGTGGCTGCTCAGCATCAGAAAAATTTGAAGGAACAGATCCTCACTAGAAAACCCTTGGTAGCAGGAAGGACCCAAAACACCTCTTCGGTTTCGAATCTCGTTTGACCCTAGGGACCCTCCTTCCTCGTTCTGATCAGGAGGCAGAAATTTCAGTGGGAAAAACCCTGTCTATATAGATGCCAAGGAAGCCAAGAGAAAAAAAAAATAATAGTAGTAAGAATAATAAAATAAAAGAAACTAGCAATTACGCAAGATTAAAACCACTCACAGCAAGGGTGCCGGGGGCTGGCCACCTGTGGCATCTGCAGAAGGAAGGGTGCTGGGCATGATACCCTGACCCAGGGCCAGGCTCTGCAGGAACCCATCTGCCCTATTGCTTCATCATATCTCCCACTTACTCATCCCTCTGATGCTTCAATGCATCCTGTGCCCTGGACTTTCCGGCGTGACTTCCGATGGGGTGTAGGCTGGGGTACGGGGCACGGCATCACCTACGTAACCCCAAACATCATCTCCCCTGTGCTACCCCGCTGGAGGGATTCGGGGAAACATGACTAAGGCCGTGTGCCCGCCAACACGTGTGTTGGACAAGTGTGAGGATGTGCAGACTGGCCTTATCCTCAGGTTTTGTTGCTTGAGGTCATAACGTGAGAAATCAGCACAGCTGCTGGCCGGTGCCTGGTTTTGCACGCAGGGGGGACGAGCCGCCCCAAGCAATTCAGGCTTCCCAGCCCAAAGGAGACACATCTTTATACCTGCCACATCCTAAATCTGGCAGCCCTCCCTCCCCGGCAGCACCCTTACTCAAGTGAGTAACCAGCCTGGGCTCACTTTTTGCCTTCAACTTCAGCCAGCCAAGCTTCAGGGCATGCTAAATTCAGATATACATTTATTATCTTAAAAAATGTGGGAAATAAGAAGGGTTGTAATTTCCCAAATTACTTTTCTTCTCGCTAACAGAAGCTGGCAGCAAATATATTTAAAATGTAAATATTTAAATACTTACTTGCAAGCGCAACTACCTTTTTTTTGTTCGCGACTTGATTCATTCAGAACCTATAAATACCTACTCAGGAAGCAAACGTCTACGCTGGGTTTTGGGGAGCAATTTCAAAACCCTCCCCAGCCAACTGGCTTAATGATTATAACAAGTAGGTGTACAAAGTGTGCATATGTGCAGGTTTTTCCCTGCATATTTTAAATCAGACACCACACAGGGCTATGAACTAAAGCACGTTGTTTCGTGGCACAAAAATATTGCTGTGTCCAAAAAGGACGATACTTGTTTATAACACACAGATTAGCACCGTGAGGTTCATTTAGCCTTTAGCTTTCCCCTTGGCTTATTCTGAGCGTGAAATAATTCTCCCAAATGCCTGAGAAATGAACAGGCTTCACCATTTTTATTTATTTTGATGAGCAGAAAGCAAGGAAAAAGTTCCTGCCTGCTATCAAGGCAGAGAAATGGCTGTCACTTCTTTTCCCTGCGCTGGCTGTAAAACGTACAGAAATGTAAAGCAATAAAAATTTTATTAGGGGTTGTTTTTATAATGTTTACCAACCTCATGCCTCTATGACGCTTTCCAGAAGATAGCATTTTAATAGGGCTTCTTTCAGTCGACCGAGATAACCATAAGGGAAAAACCCAGTTTCAGGTTTTTTCAGTGCAGCAAAACAAGCAGCCTAGTCCTGACATCTTTTCACTTTGTAATGCTTTTTTTCAGCAAACTGCTCTCCCAATTTCTTCCTCTGTCCCTTTTGCTTAACTGCAAGCCTTTGGTCATGTAAATGGAAAATAAAATCTAGATGTAAAATATAACCTTTGCATCTTATCGACAATTAAAGAGCTTAAGGGGGGAAATAAATGCCTGAAAAATATTTCTAAGAAAATAGCTAAATTCTTGATAATGTTATTAGTTCTACTCCTAATTTAAACAAAGCGCAAACCAAGATGAGCTTGATTTTGAGAGTTCCTTTGAGCAGCAATTTTTTTAAAGAATCACACTATTGGAAATGACCTCCTGTATTTTTCTAAACATAACAAATTCATCTTTTTCTGGTTCGCCGTTGGGCTGCAGGGGCAGAGAATATCTCCTTTTCATAAAAGAGCTGTTTATTAGTCTAAGGTTCATCCCCTGATTTATCGATTCGGATTTCCAAAGCCCGATGAGCTGGGTGCACAGCAACCCAGTGTGCCTGTCGTATGTTCCCAGCTGACGTGTTTACAATATTTTTGATTTACACCTTCCAGGTGTTCTTTTGGAAAATATCACTGCCTTTGGTTTACACATTTTTACAATATATTTGTGGTCATCAGCAATCTTCCACATTTGTTACAGAAGATGTGCCAAGAAAGTGGTTTTTTCCTTTAACTTGCTAGCGAGATATGGATTTTTGCCTTTTAGAAAAAACAGATAATTTATTGACTGAATTAGTAAAATTCCCAAAGTACATGTTTTAGATTAAATGAGGTTATTTGCTCAGAGAACTGGGTGTCAGGCTCGTGCTTCTGGTGTGCCTCTCTCAATTGCGATGTAAAGCAGCCAAACTTGACCCTAAAATGGGGGATAAACGTCTTCTGTAGCTCTGCATCTTCACCTTTTTTTGAAGAACAAAAATTACCATCACAGAGAAAATTTACACTTCATATACCGACTGAAAGCAGTTTATATATGCAACTGTATTTTGCAGTGCAAGGCTTTTCATGTAACCAAGTCAAAATTAACCAGATAGGATGTATTCTGTGGTTGCTGAAACAGTGCAAATAAAGCCTCTTTCTTTGAATTTATTTTTTTTAATACTGTGTATGTTTAGCATAGATTTTTAACGGCGGATTATCGCTGCCTTTTAATTTCAGGTCAGAAGCCAGGCTTTGTTTCTAGAAGGCTTAGAAAGAAAAACTATCATTAATTAGATGGTACAAAGTAACTTCAGAAGTTGGAGGTTTTTATTCAGAAGGAAAATATTTTCTGGGGCTCAGTTTGCATTTGCTAGAATAGCACAATCTTATCCTTTAGCACTCAAATCACTTCTCTTTCAGTGCAGTCAGTAAATCTACTCATGTTTTCTCACTGATTACCTTTTACCTATGTCAAGTAAATCATTATTAAAATTGCATACATGCAGTTCAGCAATATTCTTGAAAAGAATAGGTTTTAATAGAAAATTAGTATGATCCTTCAGCATTTTTCCAGACAAATCTGCACAAGAGTCCAGAGGATTTACCTGCAACAGAAGATAACTAACTCAGATACTTTATCTGTCATTTTTATTATTTTTGTTAATGAAGCCCTTCACTAATTTAATTTTTTTCTCATGCACTTAGAACATCATGAACTGGATTTGGGCTCCATGTGATGTGCAAAAATCCGATGCACATTTGAGATGAGAAATGGGAATAACATGCACATCAGAAATGTGAATAACGTGACAAGCTGTTGGGAAAAACCACATCGCGGTTGCTGCCATGCCAAATCCACGCCAGAAATCATGGACAATGCAGAGTCTACATTGTTCAGTGTCTCAGGCGTCTTCTGCAGTGCCCGTTGGGATATTCCTGCTCTAGAGTATATTAGTGGAATATTATCAGTCTTTCCTCCATGGGCTATAATGAAGGAAATAAAAATAGCAATTATTTGAATGTCTTTCTGCGGGTGTAACGCTGACAGTGGAAAGGAAACCTAGAAATGCAGATTAATTTATCTATTTATCACTAGTGACTTGGAAGTTAAAAGTTGCAGTGTTTCATGTACACGCTGCATCTTGCAGACACAAACACCATCTGCAAACACCACCGAAGCTGCAGCTCTTCAGACTTTTCTTCAAACTACCCTCCTTGAAGAGTTCATCCTAATAAGCATGGGAGCTTGTGATTCACTGTATGGTAAACGCTGGATTACTCTTTCCGAGGCAGCTTTGCCTGGTGTTAGCAAGCGATTGCATGATAGCAGTTATTTTGCTGATTTAAAAAAAATATTAAGGAAATACCTAACTCAGCTCAAAAGCCGGTCATGTAAAGAGAAAAGATTTGACAGTTGTCAATGCCTGTTAAATTGGTAGGCAGATTAGCAGCCTTACTTTTTAACGTATAAACATCTGAAACCCGTTTCCTGTCTAAAAAAAAAAAAATCTAGGTGGATGACCTCAGGCAGAATTTTTTTTTTTTTATTAACAAATGCGAATTGTACATCATCGTGAAAAAAAAAAGGGGGGGCCACTCTTGGTGGTCTTGATACATTCTGTATATGGGAGAGTGAGCGAGAGAAAGGGGAGAAAAAAATAGAAAAAATAAACTTTACCTTCTCACTTTCAGGGTGGGCAATGCCATTCCAGCGTTGGGGTCCTCGGCTCTGGGAAGTGTTAACGCTGTCACTGCAGCCCCGGTCCCACCGTCGGCGCTTCCACAGTGCTCCGTGGAAAAACATTCCCTGAATTCCTCCTCCTTCCTCCTATCTTTGCTTCAGATCCATGCGTTGCAGGTTCATGTCGCTACTGTCAAATTGCACGGGACATGGCTAATCTAAACCAGTGCCGACCCATAGTCCGACTCAGCAGCAAGCAAAAACATTGACAAATTTGCTGTTTAAAATGCTTTCTACTCTTTCCAGTGTGTGTTGGCTGTTGTGTTTTCTTTTTTTTTTTTTTTTTCTGAAGCTATAAATACACAGCACCAGCTGCAACGTGTTGCAGAAACATGCTTTACACATCTAGCCATATTCTGACATAATACGTTTTACTGGCTTTGGGTTAAAATTTGATATTGGAAGTTAACATTCTGATTTTTATGTCTTTAATGGTAACAATGGCAGCTGGCTGCTGCGAGCTGCGTATTGGTCTCTCCCAGTGAGGATGGACCCGCTCCAAAAGCTCATAAAAGGCACCGTATAAAGGTAACACATGCTCAAGCATCCATTTAGTTATTATATCATGAAAAAAAAAACCAGCTATCTTTTTAAAGCAGTGCATATTTCATGTTTATACCCTGATTTAATGTAAGGTCCTTGGCAAACCACATAATCATTAAATTTGCCTTTTTTTCCGATCTCTGGAAGTGGGGTTATAAGATTTCATTGAGCTGGGATATGCTCAGGACGCTCAGTTTCCTACTGTAATTCTGTCGTAAGGTTTGAGGGCTTTGCATTAAAGAAAAATTACCTCAAAAAGAGGGAACACAGGCTAGATATGATCTAGATAGTAAGTGCTGGCAAAATTCAAGGGTTTTTGGCCAGTACCCACCAGTATTTCTCGGAAATTGCAGGTCTGAGAAGTGCACCGGTGTCAGTTCATAGTTTAATATATCATTGAAATTTGTAGATAAAGTGTCCACTCTATAGGCTGTGCAAGCCAACTCTTATCCACCCATTGGATGTTGCTGGGCGGTGGATCAGACCCAGAATTTATAATAACACATCTATAATTTCATGTCATTATAAATAAATTGCCCTTTATTATAAATAAACAGCCCTTCTTCACCCAAAAAGCTATTTCTAGGACACCACTTGGAGAGGAGCAGTACGGTGTGCCCTGACACCTATTCCCCACAAATGCCAGCAGTTATTTTTCTAATGAGCGATTACTCTAACATTAAGTAAATCAATTAATCTTCTGTGCTCTTGCAAATGAATACTCATATTATCTGTATATGCCGTCAGCCGGGATAGTTTAGAAAATACCAGCTCCTATCTTATCTTGTCAGTTCATACGCTGATGGGAGGGAAAAATAATGGCTGAAGGAGCCACAGGCTAGGATAATTAGTAAAATCAAGTGACTTGCTGTTTGTTTGCTTTGCAAAATGAACTTTTACCCCTCCACCGCCACTCCTCCCCCCCAATTTTCACCATCTTATCATACAGCATTTGACACGACAGGTTAATGAGAAAACCCCAAATTGGGCTTCTGCAGCTAATTGTAGCAATGGTGGCTCTTTGCTGGGACGGCTCAATGACTTGGCTTCTTCCCCTGTGAAATCTGAGCTCTCAGGGGGATGCAAAGGCTGTGATTGCAAACGTATAGAAACACTCATGTATAGCCAATAAGTTTCTCTTATCCCCCTCGTTTCGACTTCTAGGGAAACGAGGTCTGCAGTTTTTGCAAGATCTGGTTGCGCACAGCATGCAGCAGTTTTAACTTCTTCTTTTTCATGCATTTTGATAATTATTTTTTAATATAACATGCTATTACAGTGCCTTAAGCATCCCCTCAGTCTCCTCCACAGTGCGCTCCTGTGGAAATTGCAATTTTTACACTGCCATGAATTGAACAATTTGGACAACGGAAGACAAACAGTTGCCATCGGTGTGAGTGGAAAAAGAACCACATGGTGTGCTCTCACTATTAATAATCCAATGTCGGCATGACGATCTGTCCATGCCGGCCTGCTGTTACACACTGCTACCTCCCAGCTTCTCCCATCACTTGCGCTCTCTGCTATTAATTGACTTTTCCAGGGAGGGTGTTTTTGGGGAGGTTTGGTGTTGGGTTTTTTTTACAGATGAGTAGGGATAATGCAAAATGTGGGGCTTTTTGAGCAGAAAAGACCTTTTGCTGGTCGTGCTCAAAAGTGAAACGCCGGTGATGGGTGAGCTGTGGCCGTGCTGGACCTGCCGGGTATCCTGCCCCAACCTTCCCTGCTCTCTGCGGGCCATCCCCCCGCCTCGCGGCCCCGCAGCTGCTGTTTTCTCCCCATCTGATTTATTTCTTCTTTTCTCCCTCCCTGCTTCCCTTGCCAGCACCTCTGTGTGCTGAGATCGCCACAAAATAGGCTTTTTCCACTGAAATCTCATGCCAGGAGGAAAATCTTCTCCTGTATGTGTCCCACAGGGAAACGCTGGAGCCCTCAATGACTCGGGAACAAGGAGGTGAGTGGAGAAAAACCCCTTGCTGCAGCTGCCTTTTCTCCTTTTCTGCTTTCTCCACAAAAACCTCAATACTGTTAAATGGCCACTCTTTGGTGATATCCCATTTAAAAAGCTACTCCCTGGATTTTTTCTGCAGAAATAATCACTTTTACTCTGTATGAGGCTACTCAACGGTGTCCACCGAAATCCCATGACCAATGTACATGGTCAAACTCTCAGGAACAAACCACTCAGCCCCATTCTGCATCAAATTTCATTTCCAGTCACTGGATTTATTGACATTATAATGGCCAGCCCACACAAACTGCAGCCATACAGCCAATTAACAGGACAGACAACAACAGACATTTGAGAAGTTGCTAAACTTGGTCTTGAAAACGATCTAGCTTTCTCCCTGTAAAAGGATCTTGTTCTGTCATCATGTGTTAAACTGGAAAGCTTCACATCGGAGACCAGTACAAAATCATATCCTGATAACGAAGGCCTCACATAATATTTCAACAGATCATATCTTTTGCGGCTTAATTTCATAACTGCAATGTGAATGCGAGGGTGATTTGCTGAGACAAAAGTTTCTGCACAAGCTGTTATAAATTTCTCGGTGCATTGTATTTCAGAGAGCTTTCTGCTAATAACCCCAGGTCTCCAATCCAGTGCTGCAGAGAAGATCCTTCTCAACGAGGGTATGAAATGGGACCTCAGTGCTGAGTTCAACCACCAGCTCTGGGCCAACATGCATTTAAAAGCAATATTATGGTCGCGTTCATAAACAAGATACAAGTGTGTATGTGTATCTGGAGATCCATAAGCCCATCATTAGCATCAAGCACACCCCGTCAAGCCCGTGATCTGTTTTTTCATAAACATAACAGCAGAACTACCTGAACCATGTTTTTTCCCCTGAACTGAAATGCAGAGGTTCAAATTGACCAAAACATTTCAAAAAAATTAATTTCACTGAATTGTTTTCACCATCAAAAGACTTTTGAGGGTCACCACCTTTCTTTTTGACATTAAATGAAGCACTGCAAATAATGCAATGTATTTCTTTATTTTAAAAAGTTCAAAGGTCCATTAAGGCCTTCCATGCTGTACAAAAGGCTTAATTCACCGGAAACCATTTTTCTCTCCCAATTGTTTGGAGCGGCAAGTGAACCAAACAATCTGTTATTCACACAGATCTACCCAGAAACGTGTTTCCCGTGCCCAAGCAGTCTATGCTTTGACTTAACAAAAATAACTTTTTGCCAGGTGCTTTAAAACACTAAATTTGTCCATAAACAAGAGTTTTCTGAGATGACACATCATCAGGTAGCATTTGTAGGTACTTGCAGTAGGCAGGAACTAACTCGAGATGATGGGATGCAGAATAAGATACAATGAATCTTTAGTGTCCAAAATTCAGGTCCCTGTTTTGTACCTTAAGCTCATATTGTCAAGATGATGTTATCAAAAGACATAATAAAATAACAGAATCAGTGTGGGCTGACCATTTTCTGTGCAATTGTCCATTTTTAAGCAAAAACTCTACTTTCCCACCATCACTGGAAAATAACTGCTTTCGGCGCTTTTGAAGAGACCTGCCTGAGCATAGCTCACTATTCCTACATCTAGGCTGTCCAAGTAGCCCTGTGTAATACTAATGTTATTTCCTTTATATTATAAATAGGATTTGGGTTGAATATGAATAAACTCATACCCATTGGTATGCTTTGTAACTCTAATCAGCGTTTTCCTGAGAAAAAAAAAAAAGAGGAATGTTTATCTGAAAAATAAAGAGGTGCTAATTTTATCTTGTGAAAGTGGATATCTCCTTAGGTCCCTCCAACTTCTAGGAAGATAACCAGAATGTATTATATCATCTAAATCCAGCATCCTATGAGATCAAACAGAATAATGTACACATATGCCAAAGCTGATTGAAGTATTGCTGGTGCTCACTTCCGCTTCACTAAGTATGTGTTTCATTGATATACGTAATTTGCCACCGCTACGAACGAAATTCAAAGTCCTCTGTTTGTGCCAGTTGATTTCTATGATATCTGGAGGCTTTTAAAATAGGGATCCAAAATAGATGTGCCCTTGTCACCCCTGTGTTTAAGCTCTCTCCAACAGGAAATGGCATGGGTTCAAATTTTTTTATACTGGAAGCCACATGTAGCTAGATAAGAATCATGTCTTGTCTATGACTAAGCAATGACATTTAAATGTTTAAAATATAGTCAAAATGATCCATGACAAACCCACCTGAGACTATTTTTCTTTGTCTAAAGTCCCACTTTCTAGCCTCTTGAAAGGGAAGGTGGAGCTTTCAGGGTTGTGACATGACGAAGTTATGGTAAGGAAATGGAAGTTTGCTTTATTGTTGGTCTTCAAAGACAAGAGGACGGTTTGCTACTGGGCACTGCATTGTCTCCATAGGGAGAGGGTTTTATCCCGTTCTTCTCCATGCTCACCAACAGGTTTAAAAGGCAGGATGGAGGAAAGACTTTCACTTTTGCCAAATCACAGATGTCAGATTCAACACGCTTGGAAAAAAAAAAAAAAAAAAAAAAAA
>VYZV01000170.1:139766-271051 GCA_013401275.1 Pandion haliaetus
AACAAAATGTAAAATTCAAACCCCTTGAAAAAAAAAAAAAAAAAAAAAAAATGAGTGGTATTTCCTTCAAACTGCTGTTTCTCCAAGAGGAAAGGGGCAGCTGGAAGGGTGAGGAGGGCTGGGATGTTTATGAAGTGTGCGGGGACTTTTGAAGGAAGCTCACTGAAGGAGGACAGATGGTTGGGGGAACTGGCAACGTGATAGTGAGCCTTTCACTTCTAGGTCGCCCAGTTCAAACACAGCCTAGGTCAAGGATGGCACAAAGCCATCTCCAGCAAATGGCTATTTTGGTGCTGCGTGAGAAAAATGGCTGGTGAGGCTCAGCGCCTTGCCGGATGGAGGAAAAAGCTGGCTTTTTTCCTTCCCGGTCCATTAGCGGAGACGTATGGGAAAACATGAAGGTATGTGCAGAGGAGACTTGTTCCGTGGCGTGGAGTCGGTGGCATTGTGCAGGCACACAGCATCCCTTCTCCAAGCCAAGCCAAGGGATCACCATGGGATGTGAGTGATGCTGTGGCCAAGAAGCAGCATCCTCCAGAAGGGAGGTTGTGTGTCCACCTGCCAGCGCCAGCCCCCAGACGCTGTAAAGGGTAAATCTCCTTTTACATAAGTTTAATTTCTGATAATGTTCCCATTTACACTAGGCAGACCCATGGACCAGCATCTTCTTTCTTTTCCTAGAAAACAAGGAGAAAAATCACATTTGGTCACTCAGATACAATCTCACCAGAACTGTGGCCTCATAGAAATATTCCTTGCATGTTGGGAGATTACTCTGTGGTTTAGCCTCACTTTACCCTTACTCATTACTTTCACTCTAAAATATCCAGAGCTTTGAGGAGTTTCATTTGTTTGGGCTTTTTAAAGTTGCAAAATATTTTTTCTTACGGCCCTTTGGGTTTGGATTTTATCGAGTCAAGAAAAGAAAGTATTTTATTAGCAATACTGTTACAGGGAAGGGCAAAACAGAGGAGGGAGGAGAGGAGAGGAGAGGAGAGGAGAGGAGAGGGAAAGGAAAGGAAAGGAAAGGAAAGGAAAGGAAAGGAAAGGAAAGGAAAGGAAAGGAAAGGAAAGGAAAGGAAAGGAAAGGAAAGGAAAGGAAAGGAAAGGAAGCTAGGCTTCCTTGAATAAAGAGGGGGAAAAAATTTTATATAATTTTGTAAGCCACTGAACACTATAGGAATATTCCCAGATTTTTAAAGCAAAAATAGCTCTTCACAGAACACCTCTTTTCTGCATAAATGCTATTCACATGCATCAGTTAGGATCTTGCACCTGTTCAGGTTCAGAAAAGTTCATTGTGCACTCACTTTTACTGAAAGATTTTACTTAGTAAGTCTCTTACGACTTAAATATTGTTTTATGAATTCAGCAACACGACGGCATCCCACAGTGGCTCATCCCAAATTAAACTGCCACAGGACAGCCACAGCCCAAGGTAATTACACAGAGCTTGGTGATTTGGGAAAAGAGGGATGCTGCTGGACTTCCCAAGCTAAGAGACCTGGGTTTGGCTATTTAATATGGAAAATTACCAATCTAATCACAAGTTTATAGCATTGCTGGCAGCTGGATGGTGTCTGATGTGAACTGGTCTTCTCTCAGACATTGCTGGTGCCTAAGATGTTCAGGAATGTCTATGTCCCTAAGCATAGCTAGGCAGATATATTAAGAAATTAGGCTGCCAGGAATTTGTGTCTTTCCAAGTCTTGCCCAGGCTGAAGACATTGACAAAAGTATCTGGTAGGAGACGGAGTGATCATCCAACAAAACACAGGCAGAGAGATAAAGTTGGTTCTGAAATAATGGGCAAGAAACTCAAAGCATGACTTTTCACAGCTCTGGACTCCATCATTTCCACATGCAGCATCAGGCTCAATACCAAAACCACTGAAGTTGATAAAAAATCCCTGTAAGATTCAGCCAGCTTTAAACTGAGACATGGAGCTCGAATACATCTCACTGTGATAACAAGATATGGGTGACAGACACATGCCAATCTTAATACTTAGTGTACATATTTTTATTTCCCTTTGTTGGGAAGAAGTACATTTAAAGAGAAAGAAAGAAAAAAAAGAGAGAGAGATATCTCTTGTCTGGCTTTGCAGGGGAATTTTTCTGTGCAAAGGGGTCATCCCACCAGCAGAAGGAGCTCCAGTTAAAATCCTGGCACTGCTCATTTGGTACTGATGAAGTACATAAACCTCATGAAAGAACAAAGGAAAAAGGTAAACCAGCCAAGTCCAGGAGGAGAAAAAGGCAGGACGAAGCTCCAGGCAGAAGCTGGACCAGTAAGAAAGTGATGTGGGCATGGTCGAGGGATCACAGATGATCCAGTTGGCACATCCTTGTCTGCAGGAACCACAACCTTCTGGACAGTGTTTTCCTTTTCCAAAGTAGAGGCTAAACTTGCTGCTAGGATTTCAGCAGGCTGCTGTCATTCAAGGTAGGTCCTGCCAGACAGCTGACTGGTGGTATCCTGCACTCAAGCAAGGACCAAGACCCAAGCTCCTGGTTTCCATTGGCTTTGGAGATGCATCACAAAGTGGCACGAAGGCAGCATTGCTCTCTTTTCAGTGGGAGGGGGAGTTCTCTGAGACATCTCTGCTGGCTTTAACATTTGATATTAAATAATAGAGGAAAGATTAAAAAAAAAAAAGAAAAAGAAGGACAAAGCTCAGGGGAAATGATCCAGTTAGTATAAGCTCACAATTATTATTACAGAGAAGTTCTCAGGTTTATGGAGAGAAAATAAAGCCACAGGACTCTAGTCCAAAAACCAAAATGCCTCCAGCAGTTCTTTACAATTAGCCAACATGTATGCTTGAACAAAACTAAGGAACAGGGTAAGGGAAATACAAAATACTGTCAAACAAAGAAACAAGAATGCCTGAAGTGCTGAATTCCATAAATAAAATACTCTCCTTAGTTTAAAGTTGATAAAGATGATCTTCTGCCACAAGCTGTTTTACAGGCTGCATTTTCCTGCAGAAAGTTATCCACACAAAGAATTAGCTTTCTTATCCTTTGTTTATATTTATTGATGGTAGTTTAAAGGCACTAAAGAGCTTTGATAAGATATTGTTACTTCTGAGTCACAGAGACTGCAAAAATCTTCCCCTAAAAGTAAGACAAGAAAAGTCCATGAATTGCACAGTACTTTTTCTGCAAGTTCATGCTAACTTGCTACTGCAACATCCATGCCTTCATCAGCTACAGAATGCTCTGAGATGTCTTTAAAGAGATATTTTTTTTGTTAGAACTCTTTAATGTGTTACCAAAATAAATTCAAAAGGCAGGAGGGATATTCTTCATTATCTTACTGATTTATAATACCAGAATCCTTTTCTCCCTTATCAAATCAATGCACAAGAAAAAATGAAAAATAAGATACACATGAAAAAAGCAACAACTTTTTGTAGTGTTTTGCTGATTTAAATACCTCTCATTTAAAAAAAATATATGATATATGGATATATATGTGTGTATATATTATATATATATGCACATATCAGGAAAGGGGAAAATATCTGCTGGCTCTTTTCTTGTGTAGGAAAAAGAAGCAACTGGAAGAAGCAAGTCTTGCTGCTATTACCCTCTCTGCAACACTTCTAAGGTTAAAGGAATAAAAATCCATCAATTTGTACAGCCTGACCTTGCAGTGTTGGTTTTTAGCTGAATTCAGATGTGCAGGATTGACCCAGCAAAGTTTACATGACATTGATTTAAAAGCTGTGTTACAGGACCTTCCAGCAAGTTACATTAATCGGAATCTTTAATCGGGCCCTGGGACGAAGAAAAAAATTGCTTATCAGACGTGCTACATAAGATAAACAGATGTCTCTGTGCATCAGAATAACACAAATGCAGCATGCATTGCTAATCACTGCAAGCCCACGGTTTGAGCAGCACCAAGGATGGGGCAGTGAGCAATTCCTTAGCCGTGTTTTTGCTAAGATGAAGACAAGACGGAGATCTCTAAGGCAGAAATGTGATTTCCCACCGCCCCAGTACACACTCAGGAGTCACCCAACAGCACCAGTTTGAGCAATAGACTCCAGGTACCAACCCAATTGCCATTAGCAGCAGGCTTGAGAAATGTCCACGTGCATGGCTGGACTCCTCAAAATAAGAGAGTGGCTGGGATTGATCAGCAGAGACCCTGAAGGGTTTTACATCAGAGGCACACACCAAGCAGGGAGCAGCCTGGTGGTTACAGCACTAGAGCAGGAGAGGACGTGGCTCTGTCCCCAGTGTGGTGTTCACTGATGAATTTTGCATTGAAGAGTTCTCCAGCAAAACATGTTGGGTCCTTGGAGCAGAAAGTTTATTCCAATTCTGGATTTTTAATGTTTTTTTAAATATTGGCTGCTCTCACCCATCTTGTCTCCTCTTCAGCCTGCAGTCAAATTTAGAACCCCATTTTTTCATGTGTTTTTTGTCTACCCATATTCTCTTTCCCCTGTATCTTCTTCTAATGCAACTCCTCCTTTTTCTTACACCTTTTACACACCAGCCAGGCCAACTCCTATACCAGGGTGGTTGGGGCCAGGCAAGGGCCAAGAGACACTGTCCTCACTGTTGGGTCTCATGCCCATGTCCTCGGTCTCTTGGAAAATCCCATCCGAGCTCCCGCGACCCTGGCTGGAGCACACCCAGCACAAACCAGTATCTCCAGGGAAGTTAGCTGTCAAATCCTAGCAGATCTCCCATGCAAAACACAATTTTTCAACTGCTTATCGCCTTGTTCTGCTGGGGCAGCTCTCGGCAGGGACAGGAAAAGGGCAAACAGCCTCTAGGAAAGCCAGCGCCTGCCAAATGCCTGATCATTTCCACAGCGCGGCGGTGCCAGGATTTCACGCAGAAAAGCTAGCCACAGTTTTCGGAGGTGAGCTTGAAGACTCATTTCCTGAGTTATTAGGCTTGAAATTCCCCAGAGAATAATAAGAATATTAAATCAAGTTGGGGTAAGAGATGCCTGCATGGAAGGATGTCACCCAAGGAGGTAAAATTTCAACCAACTTCAGAGTAACAAGATGAAATGTCTTAGAGCAGGAGTTGTCATCAGCTTAATAATAGCATGGCTGCCCCATCCACCTAGATTACACCAAATCCAGCTGGTTTCAGTTTTAAATCTTCATGGATTTCTCCATGGAAATCTCCATTGACTGTCCACAGACCTCTCTCAGATTCCCCCTGACCAGTACTCCAGGATCCATATTGCAAGAGTTTACACATGGGAGCCAACTTGCAGCTCTGAATTTGGCCCATTTCTCTGGAGGATATGCCGGGAGTAGCCTGTGATGTCGTTTGGTCTCTGGAGGCAGCCCAAATGAGAGCAGAACAAAGCTTTGATGCAAATGAAAACCTACTAGTGAGTACAGCTAAATAAAGACAAAAATGATTATTTGTTATGGAAACCAGTGGAGGAAATCTTGAATTAGTCAGTGCATCTTGACCTCTCCCTGCCCTCCTGAAAAATGTGCATCTTCTTAAAGCATTTGGACTTCTGACTGCCAAAAAGGAGAAACTGTGTGACATTTCCAGCCACCTGGTGCAAACCTCAAACATTATTTAGCAGGAAAAATTCATCCTTTTTGTACAATATGTATTTTTTAAAAAACGAGTAAAAAGCATGACTTCTGCAAAGCTGGATAATTTTCAGTGGCTAATTCCAATCACCGCACAGACAGGAAAAGCTTGAGTTGATATTGTGAATGAACCATGTGGTAATTGTTTCCGTACATCCTTGTTAAGATGAAAAGCTACACAAATAAACAACAACAAAAGCTGCTATGCACCAATCAGATGGTTATTCCAAGAAAAAAAAAAAAACAACTCAAAGGGAAAAATCTGGCTCTGAATATTTCTTCCCATGCTTCCTACCAGAAGCAGTATCCGATTGAACCGGGGCTACACAAGGTGGCATTAAGCATTTTGCCTTGTTCCCTGGGTCACATTTATGTAGCGACGGTCTGGCACGAGTCTCGGCTGGGTATGAGTAAGCGGAAGGTGAGGAAGGACATGGAGAGAACCAGAAGTTACAGGGAAACACGACAATTAACACCGGAGAAACTGCCCTTGAAGGACTCAACAGAGTCATAATATGGAGAAACCTTCTCTGGAGAGGTGGATAATGATGTTGCCACCCACCGTGTTTTACTGGCATGATGATGGGGCTCATCAGAAAGGTCTTTTTGAACTTTTGCAAGGGATGGGGCAAGTGTGACCCCCATCCGAGAGCAGGACAAGCACCAGGATCCCTTACTGCAGCATCGCAAGAGCCCCGGGGCACACTCCCCAACACAACCTTGTCCACAGGCTGGGAGCCGCTCTAATTCGGAGCTGGAGACAATCCCCAGCTGACATCCACGGTACCCAGCCTGCTCTGCTGGCTGAGGGCTACACAAAAGAATTGTGTATTCCCCATAATTGTCCTCCTTATCAGTGTTGGTGAGTGCGCAGTAGTCTAAATCACACAGTCATGACACTACACATGGCTGAGCAGGAAGAGCCCACTTGGCCTGGGTTAGATTAGTCTAATCCCACCTCCCTTGTTCTGTCATAATACCCCTCCATCCCTTCACTCCCTATAAAAATATCCAGCTGTTGATTAAAATTAGTGAACTGTTGGCTTTAGGACTAGGGTTGGCAGCTTATTCTATGTATTTCCTAGATATCTCTAGATGAATTCCCCATTTAGTCAGCGGCCCGATCCTGTGAACTGCTGAGCTCTCACGGCCAGGCGGTATCAACCCTTTGCTCTCTGAAGGCGTGTATAAATCAGGGGCGAACGGCTTCCTCCTGTTCAGCCCCATCAACCTGCTCTCGGCATTCACATCTTCCCTCTGTGGGTGTCAAGCTGCCTTTAGAAAGAGAAAAACAAATGCTTGCCCATCAGCCGGTTGCTCTCAATAGTCCCACTGCTTTGAAAAGGTGACTAAAATAAGCTTCTGGCTTATTGCCCCCCACCTCCAGCCTGTGAGAGCCTGTGGGGTGCTGGAGCAAGCCACCGCGCTCGGCATGCCGCAGCAATTCAGCTCCTCGGAGCTGCAAAGCTATCCTGTGATGTATGTCTTGATAAGCAATCCCAAGCAGGCTGCAGAAGACCAGCATTTTGAGCACACTGCTGTGCAATGCTAAATATTTCCATGTCTCAGCCCAGATTTATATTACAGAGCCTTTGCTGTGGCAGTGAAAGCTTGAAAAAANGAATAGCCTGTGCAGAAAGGAAACAGATAGTCATGGCTGCAGTTGGAGGAATGTTTTGGAGATGAGCATTCATTTTTTTATTGGTTTTGTTTCTGCAGATCCTTTCTGGAGGGCTTGGAGAAATGCTGGGAATCCTCAGCTGGTGCATGCTGCTGCCTGGCTTTAGTGCTGTTGGATTTATTTTCCAGCAGCAAAGGATCTGCCTCCACCTCTGTGGAGTACTGGGACAGTCAGTGGGAGCATCTGACTGTTCCTAGAGGGACTGGGGGACTCAGGACACCACCACCAGCTGCAGAGCTGAACCCAAAAGTAGCAGCAATCATGCATTTACCAGCCATTTTTGCCTCAAATCCAGTGTGCAGTGGGCATATAATCAATCTCAGTTACTCCATCCAGTCCTGAACGTGATCACTTGAGTCTAACAAAGGCAAAGCAAACAGACACTGCCCCACAGTTACCCTAAAGCAATACATCTCAATTAAAAACCACTGCCCTGGTCACCACTGTTAGGACCATCTCCCCATCACACTTCACCCAACCCAAACACAGACTAATTGTTCCAGGAAAGTGTTGTTGGGTTTTAATATAACTTTTGCATTTATACCTCTTTCCATTAAAAAGGACCTTCCAGCTCTGGTTTGTCAGCAGCAGTGTTTGAAGCAGTTTTGCTCACCAGCCATAGCTGGATCCTCACCTACAGAGCCAGAGCTCCAGCAAGAGTGCAAGGAGGACCAAGGAGCATTTCGCAGGTCAGACTGGTGGCCAGTTTTCCTGCTGTTTAGCTATGAAATCTTTATTAAATTTTTAGGGAGGAAGCACAAATTCTGCCATGGTCTATGCAGGAATAAAATTGGTCTTCCAGAGAAATTTTCAATTATTTCTTTGGATATCTTGATCACTGTAACGTGTTAAAAGCATAGCCCAGGGAGGCTTTGTATACATGCATCAATCTACTGGAGCACCATGGAGAAAGTCAGGGCAGGAATAATTTGCAAAATATTTTCTTGGAGATGTTCTTTCCCAACTTTCCACGTTCTTCATTCACTTTTAAGCACCTGAGGCATGCAGAACTGATGTGAATGCTGGGTTAGTGATGGAGCTGGATTCAACCCACTTGGAGGTACGTGTGTGGCTTGGTGCACTCCTTAGGTTCTCTAAGCCTCTATCTCCCCAAGAGTAGCTTGGACCTCATGGGGTTATTGCCAGGGCAAATCCATGGCAGAATAGTAATTGTTCAGTCTGGTAGAGAGGTGTACGATACCAGAGACTATTCTCGTTTGCTAACAGAAAATAGGCATCATACTTTGACCGTGAAAGACAGCAGGTGTGAGGAAGATGGGCATGGGTTTGAAAAGGAAGAGAAGTTGCATAAATTAGATGTCACAAAGAAGAAACACCAAAAAAGAGACAGGTGACAGTCAAACAATCTTCTGAGTGACTGCAAGGATGCAAGATCTCCCAGGACAGCAACAGTGAAGTCATGAGCTAAGGGGAGTCAAGAGAAAAGACCCAGCAATGCAGGTGGACAGGGCAGGGCACATACTGGAGAAATCACACGAGGAGAATTGGAGCCTTTCAGACATGCCTGGGTGGAGAAGCCTAAAAAAGAGATTTTTGTCTGGATGCTGCCATCTGTATCCCCACCGTGCACAACTGCAGCAGCTTCCTCCTCGCAGAAGGGAGCACACAACGTCAAAGCATTTCAGGTTTTGTCAGAATTCCAGTATTCTGCTCATTGGCCGCTTATTATTTTAGTCCTCAAGCAATCTGGTTTTGGTATGTCATTAACTTATCAGCTAAGCCTCTATTTATCTGCATTCACAAAGATCTGAAGTTGTGATGTTTATTCCCACCACTCTGTGGGCGGAGGGAGATCTGCTGTGAAGATTTTCCAGTAATTTCCTTTTTGTTCCTTTTTAACAAAAGCATTTGATGCAGCTGCACAACTGTCATCTGGTCTCTGCGTAGGAGAGGAGGGAAAGCCGATAGCCCGAGTCCCAGCATGAATCATATTCAAGCATTAAAACAATCTGATGGGCACTGAAATTGTCATCGTTTCCAAAGGTCTTATGGAATTTGGTGACGACATAGTTTAGCCTCAAACATGAGGCATGCTTAGAGAATTGAATATGCTTCTACATCACATGCTTTCAAACCTCATGAGAGGCCTGGAAAGTGGACATCATCTCAAATAATTGCTGTGATGCTGTGCATTATTTAAAGAAAAAGTCTCCTAAAAACAGAAGAGCACAACGAAGGTGTGGTTTCCAAGATTTAGAGTGGGCATCTCAAAAGATGGAGGTGGTCATTTCTCAAGGAAAGAGTGTCAAATAGTTGTGCTAATCCATATGGGCAGCAGTAATAAACATGGGAAGGGAATGAGAAGCCATGACTCGGGGTAGTGCTGATTGACAAGAGATGGTGGGGATGAAAAGGAAATTCTATAGCCCATGGAAGAGGTGGTTTTCCTTTCTGTTTCCCACCCAACCTACCATGGACAGTCCTCTCAACCTTCCTGGATTTGGTGAAATCAGCTGAAATTCCTGCTTGCCTCCAGCAAGGGCAACATGGCCTGCAATACTCCCGGCAAACAACAGCAAGCCATGCTGGGCAAGAGGAACACAGCAAGGATTTGCAGAGTGAGTGCATTCTGCTACCTCCAGATCCTACAGCCCATTCAGGTTCATCTCAAAGCCCACAGAATAAAAGCAGAATGTGAAAAAAAAAAAAAAAATTTAAATTAAAAATTAAGGCCCATTTTAACATAGATACTCATCTCTTTGTTCATCTCCTTCTACCTTACAGCAGACGCATGCTTGCAAACACAACCTGCTGAAGAAAGGGAGACTATGGATGGCATTTGCAGAGCAAAGGATTAGAGCTCTGCAGTGCACTTCCAAGCTCAGAGTGGATGTGAAATGCCATCGCTGGCACTCCCCTTGAGATCTGTGTGAGCAGGAATGCACAAAGGAGCTGCAAGATTTCACTTAATGGACGCAAGGGTGTGCAATGCCCATTGCTTTTCGTCGCTTCTGGAGTTTTTCTTTGTTCCTCCACTTTGGATTCAAAATGCTGAATGTAGCAACCACGTTACCATAAACGACCGTGTTTGCCACAAAACTTTCCTTTGGTGATCACCACTGGGGAGAACAGGCTATTTTCAGACTTTTTTGGCCAAGATAATGTGGATATTCAGCCTGGATTTGACAACCGTGTGCAAGAGCAAGTCTAGAGTTGATTTAGACAGAGGGGGACAATCTAAACAGATTGTATTTTATTACCCTGATATGTTTAACTTTTTTCCACTCTTTTTTAAAGACTGGAACTGTAAGATTTGCCCTGTGCAGCTGTATGAACTGTATGTTAAGAGTAACAGAGCAGACTCAAATCCCTTTGTATTCTGGGGACATTTTTCCAAGGCATTTTGTCTTCGTAACAATACCCAGAGCTCCCTAAATTTTGGGAAGGTCATTTGTTTCCTAGCAGATAGATTCCCTTATCCAGAGCTTACTAGAGCCCAAACAACAATTTATAAACTCTAAGCTCCTTTCTCCTTCAAGATGAAGTGCTTTAGTGTTGAAGCCAAACTAAATCTTTAAATGGTATAAGAGGCATTTGGATTTTTTTTTTCTACCCAGCTGACAGTAGGTTTACAGTTTATAATCTGGCCTTTGTAAAGGCATTTGTCAGCCTGTATATTTCATTTTAAAACGCGACCACCCATGAGGACGGACAGACAGGAAGCGTTTGTTCACTTGCACCAACAGCCCATTTGAAGGTTGGCTGCAAAATAACAGAATTTAGTCACAAAGGCAAACTTTTTTTTTTTTTTCATTATCTTACTAGCATCTTGTTTTAAAAAGCAGCCTTTGTTTATGGGAAGCTAGTCCTCTGCTCTAAATTTGGAAATTCTACGTATTCTCCTAATCCTTGCATTCTAGCAGGGATGCTGGCTATGCATCTTTGGCCTCACAAAAGACAGATCTGCTTTTATCTTCTCTCACTGGGTCCCCAGTTTAACTGCCCCACCAAAGGAAGAAGAGTCTTAGCACTCAAGGGGCAGAGGGGAAATGTTCAACATAAGTTAACAATTTAGCAGAATGAGACCAATCAGAAAGCGCTGCATCATCTTGCCTGTCATATTTTTTCAGATGGGTTTCCATGTTTAGCAGAGATTTGGAAGCAGTGGTTGTGCCAAATGTTGGTCGCTTTTGCAATTCAATAGAAACCTGTCCAACGTGAAGGAGAAAGCCAAGAAATAGGGCCGCATGTTAAAAATGAGTGGCCTCCACCTCTTAAGTGGATGTGTGCGTGCATGTGTCTCCATGCCTGGGGCTGAGAGGGGAGAAAGCAAGGCCAGATGATAGGGGCTCTTCCAGACAGTAACAGATATAATATTGCATTCTTTTTCCCAGTATCACAAGTAACACTCACTTTTTATCTCTATTGCTCAAAGGTTTAAAGGGAGGAAATAGCACAGTTCCAGCAAGTGATAAAGCTTTCGGCCTTTTTTTTTTTGCCTCCATTGCAAAATATAACAATAAATAATGATTACCTAAAACACCCATGGCCTGGGATTTAGCACTGTGCCCTGACCGCTTAGGCAGACCCCTTTAGTACATCAGAAACAGAGATTTCATGAGTATTCTCAGCCTTCTGGCCCCCAAAATCTTCACAATCCTCTTTTCTCCCTCGTCTGTCCTTCCTACTAGGTCCATCATTTGTCTGTTACCCTGGAAAGTCTTTGCAACCCCTTTTTGTTCCGTGGCTGCTGCTACTAATTTTGATGCTCAAGAAATCTGCTTACAGAGGAAACCATGATGCAAACAAGCAAAGGAGACAAGTTTCACCAAATTCCCTAATTTCTCCAGGTAAGGCATAATAAATTGGTCACCCACCTCCACGGGGCAGTAGCCAGTCCTGGTAGGGTGAGTTGCATGGGGAGAACAATGTTACGCACATGAAAAGCTGTGTAGGTCACTGCCTGAAAGTCTAATGAACCACCCATGTGTTATGAACACATAGAATATGAGATTCAGGCACTGGGATATGCTCAGTTACATTAAATGCCTAAGGTATAAGGGCCTTGAGAAAGAGTCTCAAGCAAGGACTAGGAACATAAACAGAAAAAAAAAGAATATTCTGGGTGTAGCTCCACTTTTTTGGACTCTTTTGATCAGTGGGGGACAGGGTTTCCTCTGCTAAACCCAAATCCCTGGGCTTTCCTACACATGGAGCACCATCAGCCATGTATTATGGATTTCACAAGAAAATTGCAAGAGTTGGTGATACTGCTAGCACCTCTTTGTGCAAAGAGGATTTTGAGAGAACGCAAAGGTTTGTAGGGAGAGACCCGAAGGAAAGACTGGGAAAAATAATGGGACAATGTTAAAAAGTCAAGAGGAGAATGCATGCATCATGGGAAGGGAAAAAATGCATCAATCGGGATATTTTAAGTACTCTCTTCATGTTGCAACAGCAAATGCTACCATTGTTTTGCCACAGGACTGCAGGTTTGTGGCATTGTGCTGCTAACAATGCCCTGCACATGCCAAGGGTAAACCTGCTCTGTGTCCATCTGTCCTCCCGTTTAAAGCCTGGGTTTATTCTGCACGGATCTGGCAGTCCAGATCATTTTTTGATGCACTGAGGTCTCAGTTTCTTGGCTGACAGCGGCAGTATTCAGAGGACAGGACTGCAAAGCATGCCTGCAGTGTTAATATTGTTTCTGGCCATACCTGATCCCCGTTCTCCCTCCAAACTTGGGCTGTGAGCATCTGCGGTCACCAGGTTGACTCCCTCACTGTGCATAAGTCTTTCCAGGCATCCTAGAGAACACACTTTCCAAAACAGGCATCAGATTTCTCGTGGTGGCTAATAGCTTAAGCCATACTTTTAGTGGTGAGGCTGTGTAATGTAACATCAGCAGGAGGAAGATTGCCATGTTCCTTTCTCATTTGTACATGTTGTGCTGATTCGCGTTGTGCAGTGGGGGGAAAAATCACCCCTTTACGTTTTCAAAGTTGGTGTCAAGGTCTACAGAGAGTTTACCAGGGCTATTGCAAGGCAGGTAGGATTCAACCTTGCTACTGGAGATGCTCTCTTGCCCTGCAGTGCCCAGCCCAAGCACCAAAGCCAAAGGAAGCATTTCTTCTAGATATTACACATGCCTCTGTAAGTGAAATAAACTCTTGCTGAAGCACTGAGCCTAGCTCCAGATCCAGGAAAGGACTCAACTTGAGAAATATAGGTAGGGTATCTTGGACAGTGGTCATACTCACACCTACAAATATATCCCCACAAAAGACAGAGCGGGTATAATCTATGTATAAATTTCCCTTCACAAGTTTCCAGGCTTTTTGCATCCTCACTTTTGATTTTGTTTCAAGCACGCTTGTACACTCCATAGTAATGCCATGAATTTTCGCAGCACCAGGACACTGATGAATTTTGAGCCGAATAAGATGACAAGGTTAAAGATTAAAGTAAGCCTGGCACAGCAACTGAGGAGCTGAGCCATTCCCTGACCTCCCCAAGATCACAAAAGAAGTCCACAGCTAAAATAAAGCTGATGCCCTGCTCTGGCAACTTGCAGCCTTATCCGTCATCTGAAGGATAACCTTTTCCCTGAGATGTTTCCCTTCCACCATGGACCTGCTGCTCTCCTCCAGTGCCTGGCAAGCTTTGCTGTCCTGTCCTTCCCTCTTTGCTCACTCGTGCGAACCACCAGCACAGTGTCCCACCACATTCGTGGCCATCGTTGGGCTGCATTTCTGCAGATGTGGAAGCCTGGGCAGATAGAGAAACTATATTTTCTCCTTCTTCTTGCATAATGAAGGTCTTGCTGAGAGGGTATACTTTTGAGGCAGACAAGACAGGAGAAAAGGGCTCTGTTAGATCAAACCAGTGGTCTATGCGTAACCACGGCTGATGAGATCCCATAGATAACTCGTCCCTGAGCCGGGAGGATAGGGCTCAGCAGTGGTTCAGGGACAGACAATGCCCTGCTTGTCCTTCCTGCAGAGCAGCGTTTCTCTCTGCGTGTGTCTCAACCTAAATTTTCAGCTCAACAGAAAGGGGTTTTGTAAATTAAGAGAAGAGTATCACAGGACCAGCATGACACAAAAAATTTTTATAAATTGCTCATTCTCTGTCCATGCCCCTCCTGTTCTTTGCATTCGTCTTGTCTCTTCTAACAAAGACAGGGACTGCCTTTAATTCTCCATTTTGGGGTTTCTGTGCTCTCCTATAATGGCACAAGCCAATAATAAATGCTCTGACACCAAGATTGCTTCCCAAGTGGCCACATGCAGTAGGTTCGGGCTCTGCTAATGCACAAGAGGAGCCACCCAGATGAAGCATGGATCTGTGCAAAATTATAGGGCACCTCAAATATAAACACTGATCTGTCAGAAGTGGGGCTGGGGATGTCATTCATCTTCCCCATCCTGCACCCCTAGCCCACTCACCACAACATCGCTCCCTATGATGCCTCCTCCAGCATTTCCGTCTGCTGCTGAGACCATGCTGAACCCCAAGGTAAGGGGCTGGACCACAGCTTCTGCTCCAGTCCTGGGAGCTTTAAAAAGCATTAATCTTGCCTGCTAAATACAGGTATGCAATCTAGACTTGTTGTTTTGCACATCTGTCCCAGGTCTCCTCTGTGGGAAGAGCAGCAGGGATGTTCCAAAACCAGAAATACACTTTTTGTGTAGGCAGTTACTGAGACCAGGATTAACCTATGGCAAATGTTGAGGCTTCCCTTTTCTTTCAGAACAATGTCATTCTAGAAATAGAGAGCATTAATTCCTCCAGAGCTGCAGCTTCCCTTATTGCTATGTGTTGGACTAATTGATGCTAGCCCTTGGATTCACTTACACATGTATTATCTTCTTTTCCCACATGGCTCTTTTAGTAACTTTTCTGCATTTCTTCCTAGGACATAGATTCCATAATCAATAACCTACACAGACTTTGGAGATAACTCAATATTTAAGTATTTCTTCCTTTTCTGAAGACTTATACAAAGACAATACATTTTGCTTTCTGTATCCTTCACTGACTTTGAATGCAAAGCATTATTTTGCTTTATCATGGAAGTATGACAACACCACAAGGCAGGGGTAATTGTATTTTTCAGTGCCTGAAGCTGATACAGTTATGTTAGAGGCCGTGCTATTAATTGGGAGCATGTACCCAGGCTCGCCAGTGAGGATTTAAGGCTATGACCTGCTAAGCCTGGGAACATGCTGGGAAACCTGAGGAATATCTCTGCCTGCAAGAGATGCAGTCGCTGCCCCTTGCAGCCCCTCGTTTAACAGCTCCAGATGTGCTGGCTGTTTTAGTCTGAATTGGGATATATTTTAAGGCACGTCTGGAGACATGAATTCAAACCTAGCAATACCAGGCCGGTTCATCAACCTCCATTTTCACCATTCACCGTGTCTCCCTCGGCCTTGCTGGAAATGCGAGTGGCTCTGCTGAGCTCTCTGGACTTTGCTGTGACTATTAGGACTGCGTTTAAGTTTTCTAGGAAACCTGGAAGAGCCCCACTGACCCACATCTTTGGTGTAGACGATAAAAATAGTTTTATAACAACATCTAAACTGCTCAACAGTGTTTTAGTAAACAGTAAATTTATTTTGGGATTTCATCCCAGTCATAAGACTGCTTCATTTTCCTCAATAAAGACTATTACGTTATTAGTTTTAGCCTTATGAATCCTATTCCCAACACTCAACCTTTATTTATTATTTGTAAGGGGCATATATCATCCTGCCTTACAACTGTAAATATTCTACTTACGCAGAACACAGCACATCCTCTTTGTTTAAAATCTAAGCTGCGATGTTTTACATAAATTTGTTTCCTTTCCAAGTTGAAAGGTCTGAAAGATAAACCAGCAAGTATCCTAACGTCGTGAACCTTAGCCCGAGCCCAGCCTGCACCCCAGCCCACCCGAGGGATCCCCTTCCAGCTTGGCTGGTTGCTGTGTCAACACCCGGATACAAATAATAATCAGGGAAGAAAAAAATCGCCTCGAAAGCAGGCGGTAACTGAGCCTAAATGCAGCCAGGGAATGAGGAAAGGAGGGACTCCCGGAATACGTTCTTGGGAAAAATGATTTCATTGACTGTCATGATGGATCAGAAGGCTACAAAGCATTTTATTATAGGGCTGTAATGTAGGGATTAATATAGCATGGGTACAATGATAGGAGTACATCACCCATGGGCATATAAAATAGCTAATTCAAACAATTTGAAGGAGTGGCCTGGTAAAACAAAGGCATTGGAGCAGCTTTAAATGGTACCTGCACCATTTCTGAGTGATCAAATAAGTTAAAATACTCAGCGGGCAGTTTTTCTACAGGCATGGCTTTGCAGTGTGAGAATCACCTGCTTCCTCAGTCTGCAAAACCCCTTCTGCAGGCACCATGACACAGGGACCCCGTGCCAGTATTTCAGCTTTTGAAGATAAATTTGTTTTTATTTGCTTCATTTCCAGTAGAATGAAATGCAGGATTCTGCTGGCGGGCCCGGAGGGGGGCTGATTTTTTTTTTCATCATTTCAAAATTAGCCCAACGATGAGTCTTCTTTTCAAAAGGAGAAGTCTGAAAGCAGTTACTTTCAGAAGAAAGTCAGAATGAAGCACTTTGTGGTTTGTTTGGTTTCTTAATGGTTTCTGTCCCCTCACTGCAGTCCTTCTGGCTGCTCAGCGCAAATTCATGATTAATTTTAACCCAGCCAAAGGTGCAACTGAACTATTAATTTACATAAAATAGGAGACCACAGAGGTCTCCTTGACACTGGTATTAGCTGCAGTGATGATAAAATGGTATTTTCACATGCCTGGGGTCTAACTGAATTTGCAGTGAGGATGGACAATACGGGGATGCGAATGCCTTCCCTCGAGCACTACCCCAGCCCCGGAGCAATGGTCCAGCTCCCAAATCCAGAAGAAAAGAGCCTGTTGTCCCAGTGAATATTTCCTCTTCCAGTAGTCCCAATCCCAATCCCTGCCGGAGCTGCTTTGAGCCGTTATGTCCTCACCTGCTCCGCAGAGGGCTTTGGCACCCCAGAGCCATAACAGCCCACCCAGCACCATCTGCAAACCCCAACCAGCAAGGGGTTAACATCACCGCCACCGACCCGGCAGGAAAGGCTTTGTCATGAGCAGATCCGTGGCAAAAGTGAGTCACCGGCGCTCAGAGGTTGAACCGGCGCGGTGGCCTGGCTGGTGTCCAACGCCAGAGGAAGAGCAACCGGGGCTGCAACACCCCATGCAAGGTACCACCAAAACCCTGCCAGGAGGAGGTGGCCCCACCCAGGTCCTTTAAGCCACCACCAGCCACGGGTTTTGTTTGGAGCCGCAAAATCAGTCTTTTTTTTTGTGTTTTCCCCATTTTTGTTTTCCTTTTGACACGGGGGAGAGCACTGCTCAGTCTGGACAGATGGAAAGGAGAAGGGGTGAGAGGGATGCTTCACCAGTGATATCACCAGCACTGAGTAAATTCTCTGACCAAAAGTTAAGACCGACAGAACAATTTGTGCTGCATCCTTTAAATGCCAGATCTCCATTTGCTAGCAGCATTACAGGAACAATCAGGGCACTTAATAGCCAGCTGCTAAGTCATCAGGTATAAATATTTACAGAGACCTATTGCAACATGGACATTCCTCCAGATGCAAGAGGATCCCAGTCATTTAATGGCATTTTCACCTTATACAAAAGAATCCCGTTTTAGACACACTCTGCCTCATCAGCCGTAAAACTACAGTAATAGCATTTTGTGGAAAACGCAGACACACACCCACTCCTTAGTAGCTGTTCCCTCTCTTTTCCTCTTACCCTAATTGTCAAATATCTCTATATTTGTGTACTCAAATAAGATGTTACAAAGCAAACACAGAGCTGGCCATTTGATACATAGAGAAGCAGTGTCCTGTGGAGGGGAGGTAATAGCCAAGAGCGGTACAAAGGAATTAAATGAAGAGTAATGGGGTGGAATTAAGCAAAAGAAAATCCCTCTTTTATGGCAAAGCCTATCCAAGCTTGTCCCAGCCCCTCAAGTGAAGGGATTGAAACCTTATTACTGAAGATATCTAATACTCTACAAATCATGGCTTTGGCAGAAGGGGCAGAGGACCTAATGAGTAATTTTTGTGGTTACTGGTAGACCCAAGAACACACAGTCCAAATACAGTGGAGACTTTCAGCAAGTGAAAAATAGACCTCCAGCACATTTTGTGCACACGCTTCCTTTCCTCACTGCTGTTATTAAAACCATGCCTCTGTTTCTGTTCACCTTTATCATCTTTTTCCTTATTCCACCAAGAGTCCAAATGCAAATACTCATGTAGTAACAGATTGTGGCTAAGAGCCCAGGAATTAAAGCAGAAGGGTCCAGGTCTTTAAGGGCATTCCCTCTTCTTGTGTAACATACAACTGATGATAAAGTGACTTCAAGGAGGAGTTTTTTTCTTGATGGGGAAACATGGTCTTGGCAGCATGGTGATGCTTCAACCTGGTGAGATTGACCATGACCAACAAAGGCTCTGCAGCTTTCCCAATTGTGTTTTTCTCCCCAGACACCTATTTTCAGCCAATTTGTAGGACCTTGGTTATCTCTGGGGCTCCTGTGTGTTTATCAGACTTGGCCAAAATGGGCCACTGGGTTCAGAAGTGAAAGATATACACCCCATTTCCCCAGGGAGCCAGGCTGAGCCTGCAGCAGCAGATGAGACAACTCAGGAGGCAGCGAGGCAGCACCTCACGTCACTATTAGTAGCAATTGCTAGAACCTAACACAGAGCAAATCCCAATTTAAAACCAGGCAGTTTTCTAATTTCTTAGGGCCACCCTGCTCTCCTTCTCCACACACCGACTGCATTCCTCCAGCATCAGCTGTTGATGCTCCAGTTTGTATTGGCAAGCCCTGCTGGCTATTTCTGCTGAAGTGCCGATGTTTTCTCCTTTTATGCATTCAGAAACTCCTCCCTCAACTTCGGTGTGAAATGATTACGGTGCAGTTCAGGCTGGAGCCAAGATCCAGGAAACATGGCAAGTTTTCAACAAAAATCGTATCGGTTGGTTTACAAAAAAATAATAAAAGGTGCCGATTTTGTGCTGGAAAGGGAACAGAAGTTAGCTTGCAATATGCCCGACTGCCTCCTTTTACTGATTCCAGACACCAGGCCAGGCAGGATCTGGCTATTTTCACTATCATGTTATCTCTCCGCAATATGTCAGCAAATTCTTGTACAAACATGATTTTTTTAAAAGCCACGTTTTATCACTTCTTTTACATAATCATGAATGATAGTGAATCTAATCTGAATTGGGCTTAAAGGAGGCACAAGAACAATGAAGTGCCATTAGCAGCACCGGGGAGCACATCCCACCCTTTCATTTTTAAAGCCATGCATCACTTTATAACCAATTCCCCTTAATGCTGAAGCAAGTGATGGGTTTGAGAGCAAAACACGCATGTCTTTAGGCACCTGAAATTTGCAATAAATCATCTCTGTGCTATGCAGGGAAGTCAACAAGCAGTATTACAGTTTTGCATAGGCGTAAGCAACCCATTGGAGCCTGCTGCACTGTCTCATCTGAGCAGAAATTATGGAGGTTAAATTTGAAGTGCAGCATGTTATGGACAGCGTTAATGTGAAAAATGCAGGGCTGATCTGTAAAGCAGCTCCTGTGGGGCTCTGGAGGTCTCAGAGCTGATCCAGCCACCACCAGCAAAGCCACTGGGCAGCAGCAGCCTGACACGATGCTGCTGTTTGTAGCGTGTCGGAGGACACTGGAGGAATGGTCACCAGTGTCCCACGCTGTCACCCAGGCAGGGACAGTGCTCCTGGGGGTGGGGGACAGCTCTTAAACCAGGGTCCTGCTGTGGACACATCCTTCAGTGATCCATCCCAGAGATCCCACCCTATAAGGCGATAAGTTTATCCATGCCCTTCATCTGATTAGCATTTAAGTGTTTCTATCCTTTTTTATTGCGCTCTTTTTTTTTTTTTTTTTTTTTTTTTTAGAATTCCCTTCATTTATGTGTTATTTTCCTGCTGTATTTAAAAAATAGTATTTTCACTCTGAGGCATTCCCTCCCATTTCTTCTTTACTTTTTTATTGGTTTGCTTTCTTAGGTCGAATAGGACACACATGTAAAAACTGCAGGTTTGCTTTATTTCAGAGGGAGCTGGCATGTGATAGATGCCAAAAGGTAGACCTGTTGCATGCATCATCCCAGAAGTTTACACGTTCTCTTGAAAACTAAATGTTAAATAAAATCAAAGCTCTTCTAAGCTATATTCACCAAATACAGTGCAACATCCCTGCTCTTTTGAACTCAGGGGCAGTCTCACTGATGACTCCAACAGATTTGAACCTTGTATTTCATTACCCAATTACTATTTTTGAGCCCAGCCCTTGTCGGCCAAGAAACATGACCTTTTCTCCCTAAAATACCATCTAACTGTAATGGCAGCTTCCCTAATTAAGAGAGATGACACCTTTCCAGGACTGAAGCCTAAACAAGCCCTTGGCAATCTGCTTTCTGCTGCATCTGCCGTGTTGACACGGGTGCAAATAAACCTCATGCAAATGCCTGGTGACCGCAGCGGGCAGTTTCCTTCATCAGGGATGCATATTTTTTGAAAATGTTGCAGGGTAAAGAGGAGCAAAAGCAGCACTTTGGCAAACACAAACCTCTCCAAGCTGTCAAAGCAATATTAACCCCTCTCTTAATTTTTTCAGGCTCTCCTCCAGCCCTCCGAGTGGAGCAAGGCTCTTTGGAGGGAGAACGGGTTTCGTGCTGTCACACTCGAGGGATAACCAAGACTTTCAAGTGGCTGATCTGAATTAATCTTTCAAAAATGTGTCCAAATTGCACAAGCAAGGAAAACCCCGTCCATCCCTGCCCTCTCACCAAAGGGAGCTGTTCGCCAGGGAGATTCTTTAGAGCAACGCCTGCATACCAGAGGTAATAACCTCCAATACCTTAAGTCAAAAAGCCAAGTAAAACTCACTAGGTAATGCATTTGGGATTAAGTTTAAATAGGCTCCCATCACTAGTAATGCATCTGCTAGCAATGGAGAGATTTGGTAGGACTAACGCCGGCATTGAGGGATGGAGGTCTTGCACGGCTCACCAAACAAATCCGGGAGGGGAGGCAGCATCAAGGGAGCAAGAGGAGCACCCCAACCCCACCGGACCCGGGCAGCACACCCACTGCCCCCTTCTCGACTCCCACCCTGGCTTTGCAGGAGGGCAGAAAGGGTGGGGGGGAAGAAAGAAGCTGGACTCGGTCCATTTTTAACTTGCTCGATGTGTCTGGGATGTAGACAGATGCTGTTTAGACAGGCTGGTTCGGTGGGTGGCCGGGTGAGGAGACCACGGCTGTACAGTTTATAGAAGGCTCCCAGCATAAATGAACTGTTGAAGACCATTGGAAGCCTCAGTGAAATCACAACATGCAGAAACACGGGGGAGGGAGGGAGGGGAAAAAAAGGCTCTTTTTGAAAAGGCAGAGAGAGAAAGGGATGTTTTGATGGAGTTTGTGAAAATTACAATGAGGTGGGTTTCACTAAAGCCTGCATTCATTAGCCCTCTGAATCCCCCCAAATAAAGTAAACACTCCTATGCAGAGCTGAAAAAAAATTTTAAAAAATAGCAGATTTAAATAGTTTCCCTGCATCAAGGATAAGAAACAGACGTGGCTTTTCCCTGCTCCTGTCTAGTCTTGCTAGGTGGAAAGCTAATATTTGAGTTCATGCTTCAGTGGGGAACATTTGTATATTAAAAAAAAAAGCTATCCACACTGGTTTGCCCATTTGCCAGCCTGTGCGGGATAAAAAAAGGAGCTGATTTTAAGTTTCCTGGGTTTATTTAGAGATAAGCCTAAGATGACCTTTCACTCCCACACACACACCATTTGCCTAAAAATTGAACTGTCCAATCCTCAAGTCCTATGTTCACAAAACTCCATAGTTTAATATGACAAATTGTGCCAGAATCCTTAAAATTTGAGGCTGACGGGGTCTGGGATGGCAAAGAAAATCACTGATACTGAACTCCAGACTGTGTTCCTCACTTATGTAATAGCAATCCACATAAACTGCTTGTTAAACCACACAGACCACAAATCAAGTAATCGTTTCGCTCCTGCACGTCACTTCTCCATTCCAATATGAGGGCCAAGGACTGGAAAAACTGCCTGGGATGTCTCAGGTCCTCTTCCCTTTCCCTCCTCTGCTCTTAAAGAAAAGAGACATGCCAAAACCTTGAAATTCAGGAAAGACCAGATGATTTTGCATGGATGCAAAACATCCATGTGAATATTTTTCCCTTCCCCACCACAGGCTGGAGCTGGACATCAAACTGCTCAAAAACCCATGGGAAAGGAGCCTCCTGGTTTTATTCCTGAGTGGTGCAGTGAAAGGCAGCGAGCGTGAGGGCTCCACCGAGCATCTGCTCTCCTTGAGCAGAAGCATCTG
Organism: Pandion haliaetus; assembly: GCA_013401275.1. Lineage (NCBI taxonomy): Eukaryota > Metazoa > Chordata > Aves > Accipitriformes > Pandionidae > Pandion > Pandion haliaetus. Next base: position 162,484 of record VYZV01000170.1, read on the forward strand.
GATACTCAGCTGAGCCTAAACCCTCAACCCCAGCCTGGTGTTACAGTCATAAAAGACCTTTACTTTTCCCCTGCATCCACCCCTTGCAGATGCCAACAACAGAGACTGGCTAATAAATTCCTTTAGGAAGCTTTTGGGTAGACTGAAGACGTTTTCTTCACTTCCAAGGCAACCTCCTGCCTCCTCCAGTTGCCCGTGGCCTCCTGCTCCTGCCAAACGCCCCTGGCTCGATGTGAGCATCTGGGTGGGTGACTGGGCTGTGCTGGGGATAACACTCAATGCAGGAAAGAGAAAGAAATGCCTGGACTGTAATGAAGGAGAGAAGGACAAGGGGAAGGTAGAACGTGGAGATCAAGCGAAGAGCCCAGCAGCAGCTTTGGTGCCCAGACTTGGTCTCGGTGGGATGGGAGCAGAGGCCTTCTTTGTTTATGACTCTGTGGTGGGACAAAACCCCAAAAGATTGAACAAGTTTGATGTATGATATGTAAAACAAAATACCTAAATCACTCATCTGGGGGGATTTCTCTGGCTTTGGGACTTTTCCATCAGCATGATAGGTGTAATGTTTGGAGACGGACACTCCCAGCGGGGAGAGGAGAATTTGGAGGAGGCACGAAGAGCCATCCGTAGGTCTAGATCCTGAGCAAGCTCTGGCAGAAACCTGGATGCTCATCTCACCAAAATAGACTGAAATGGTGCAGGTTGGGTAAAAGCAACAAGCCCCAAGGTACAGCAAGGCTGTGGGAACCCCAGCGCTGGATGGATCCATGCGTGGGGCTGGATGATCCTGGGAACTTCCTAGCATGCATGGCCTCTTGATGATGGCTCCTAGACAAAAAGACAACAAAAAGAAAAAAAATCAGTCAAAAAATCTCTGTGTGATGAGAATCCGCAGCTGAACCATTGTCCATCCTGGAAATGAAAGGTTTCCAAGTGAGAAAAGAGGAGCTAAAATTGATCTAAAAATAATTTACTGTTCTGAACCAAGTCATGACAAATTTATCTCTAGAGTTTGGAGGATTTCTCTCCCTTTATTGCCGTTTCAAGTGTTATGATGAAAAATATAAGCATAAAAAATAAACCCTGCTACTTCATGTTTAAACCCATATGCCTCTCTGTACCCTGGACTTTCTGGACCTTCAAAAGAATTCATTTGCTTCCCAAGGTCACAGAATAAAACTGTCTAGCTATTAAAAAATGTGCAGCCTCATACTAATTAGTGACTGATGAAGCAATGGAAACCATATTTCTCCCAGCTTTGGCCAAACAAAACTAAGATTAGAACATTTAACAATAAAAATTCCTTTTTATAGTTACAACTAAAAGAGAAATCAGAGCATATTTCATCGGGTAAAGGTCAGTTTACTTTAATTACGTGTGCCACTGAGTATCAGAAACTAGAATATTAAATGATATTAATGCTGAAGAGGTATCTTCACGGCCATACATTATGCACAGAAGCAACAGTTCAAACACGATCTCATTTAATTGTTCATATGTTTGAAATATCTCCAGCTCCCACCTTTCCCCCCTCCAAAAAAAAAACCCTGTTTCATCATCCTGGGACCAATCCTGCTCCCATTTCTGCTAAGGGAAAAATGCCCATCCGCTCTGATCTCCATTGCCTCGTTTAAATTGCTTGCAAGAAAAAACGAGGCATATCATCAGCGATTTTTCTTCTGTCTCGCCCCTGCTGCTGGTATGATAAGAAGAGTACTCTCCTTGCGGGTGACTCCACATTTAATTAGCTCCAGATGCAGCCTAATTAGTCAGTCTGCAGGGCGAGCATTGTTCTGTTGTCACTTGAGCCTTCCCTCACGGCGAAGTAAAAGAGATGAGATTGAACATGAAAACCAGATGCCATGTGTGCGCCTTGCTCTGGGCTCCCCATCGGAGGGATCCCCCTAATCTGGGGGGTGAAGGATAATAAATGTTGTGTTTAAAAGCCATGGGCATGGACAGAGCTTCACATGGTTCAAGTAAGACAGTAGCATGTGTCGAGCGAAGGGGTCATAGCTTAAAACAACTGATTCCCACTAATTCGCCTTTAGAGGAAGGACTGTGCATCCTCCATCAAGTCCTGTGCCGGGGTTTCGGTACAAATTGCTTTGACATCTCGCACAATTTTGCACAGCTGGCTTTCGGACTCTACCTTTGTCCGCCAGGTTAAGCCCTTAATGCCTCTGTAATACCACAGAGATACCTATAATTTTAATTCAGAGGTTTTCCATTCCTTTTTCTAATTTAAAAGGCAGGAGGTTTGCTTGCTGGCTTGGCATTTCACGTCTGGAATTAGGGATACAGGGAAATCAGCAGCAAGCAGAAAAATCAGATAGGCAAAGGGGTTTACCATAATGCCATCTGACACACTCATAAGCTTTACATGATTTGTACAAATCGGGAGTATGAAACTCTACCAGAAGCCTCATTTGTGCTCTCAGAGTGAAAAGATGCAAGGGGGGAGGGAATTTATGTTGATGTGGTTATAAAATGAGCATCGACTGAGCAAAGCTGGGAAGGGTTACTCAAATCATTGCCAGGTCAGCTTGCTGGTATCTATTTGATTTTATCAGATTAATATTAAGAAGAAAACAGTCTTGCTGGATGATAGGTGTTTCAGCACCAATTTGACTCAGCATGGCCTTCTGCCAGTCTCAATGCTGCTGAAGTGTGATGCTACTGCCACAAGAAAAAGCAATTTCCCCATATGCTGGGGACACCAGCAGTATATAATCACAGGACGAAATGACAGCTCCGACTCATGAACCTTGGTGGCTTTGTTCTGCCTGGGCTTGCATTTTGCAATATACCCATTGACATATGAATCAGTGTTATGCAGGAGATACAGCCAAGGCAAGCGACCCCAAAGTAGAAGCAGTGTATGGATGAGTTACTGAAGAAGAGTGCCTGAGTGAAGGTTGCTTGAGCTCAGAACAGCTATGTGGTATGCATTGCCTGTTTATTATGATTTTGGATGAGGAACTAGCCTGAGTCTCAGTAAATGACATGAAACCCCAAATTGCTTCACCAGAAACCTCATCCAAATATCACAACTGTGTTATCACCCCAGCTGGGGAAAAAGCTATTTCCGTAAAAACAATATTTAGCTTAATTGGAAGTCAAAATTACTCAATGGACAAGTCCCATAGCTCGGAGGGGTACAGTTGCAGAACAGGGTCCTTTCATTTCTCAGACATTTTGAAAGAAGGCCAATAAAATAAATAGGCAACGTTCCAGCTCCTCTCCACCCCCTCCCATACCTGCCAACTATGCTGTTGAGCTTTCTCTGCAGACCTGAGCCCCACCGCCCCATCACACCCACCGCTCACATCCTTGTGCCAGCACCATCCCTACGGACACAGTGATGATCTTGGGGGAGTCCTCTACCACCACGGCTCCTCCTGTGCCGGGGCTGCTGATGAGAGGCGAGATCCGTGCGTTGCAACTGCCAACCCATTTCTGTAGACCTCGTGGACGTGGCTTTGCTAGCCCCTGTGGCTGTCTATCCCTCCTCTCTTGACGGCAGCAGGCTTGGTGCAGGTAACTCAATCCCAAGCAGTGTTTTTAAGCATGATTACAGTTTTTGCATGCTTTCCACATGCCTAATTATGGTGGAGCAGCGAGGTAGCCAGGTATACGTTTCAGGCTTTTAATGGTTTAGCGTGGCAGAGGGATCACGTGCTCATTTTGCAAGGAGCTGAATGGAGATCGTCAGCTGCATTCAAGCACCAAGGGACTAAAGACAAAGCATCGTGTGGTCTTCAGTCCTCCTTCTTCACAGAAAGTCCACTTTGTGATTCAGCTGAACTCACCCAAAGGAAAAGGAAATTACAGAAATTGACAGAGCTGCTATTTTTTCATCATTTTGGCTCCAGACTTGCCAAGCACCCTAGCCTTCAAACCACAAAGCTATTTAAGCCCCAAACTATCGCTGAAATCAATCAATGAGTGTTAGGCAACAAATCCTCTCTGTGGCTCCAGTCCTGCATGACTTCTCCAATGCAAGCAGGAGAGCTGGAAGAGATAGACTGTTTAGGAGGTTCTTGGGGATGAGGACTCTTATTTAGCAGCTTTGGAGAATCCTTTTGCACCCTTTTGAATTGAAATCACTCAACAATTAGCCATGTCCTTGGGTCCAGAGAGACCGTCCCTTGAAAGACACCCACTTGCGGCACAGAATGGGACAGGGAGAGGGGAAGGTTGGTTCTCCCCCAGCTGAGACCTGCATCCATATGATACCAGGTTTTTCCACTTGAATACATTTCCAAATTTCTTCTCATCAGATTCTGCAATGAATTCACCAGAGGAAACAAGAAAGAAAATCACTTTCATAAAGTCTGGAAAAAATAATCCATCGAACCTCTATAGTACATCAGGTTAAGGAAGAGACATCTGGCTTTTATTATGTTTTATAAGGTTGATAGCAAATAAGGGTATTAGAGTTAATTTACTTATTTAGAGAGAAACGACTCAATCACAGAAGCCGTGATTGTGACTGCATGTTAAGAGAGCTCCAAAATTTTCTCCAATCTCCTCCGGGAGTGAAACAGTGCCAATGGTAAAGCAACATTTATTTTCCGCAGAGGTATTCCCAAAGGGATGCAAAGATTAGAGTAAAAACACCAAGAGTAAGTCCTTCCCAGACAGCCTGGCTGCATAGGAATACATACCAAAATATTATTTAGTGGTGTAGGTGTAACTGGAGGCTGACAACAAGACTCAGTTGTGGTAGTGCCATAATTTATGTAAATGGAGATATCCTGCTGAAGAGGTTTAGACGTTAACAGGTGAGACAGAGGAAAAAGGGAAGAGAGACAATTGATCTGAAGGAATTATAGACCCAGAGATGTTGCTTGGAAGAGGTCTCTAGTCCAAAGCCAAACTATCACCTGCATGAGGTCATGCCCACGCACCTCTGAGGACAGGGCTTTCTTGACCGCTCAGGGACCTGTTCCATCCTGAAACAGTGGCCACTGTCCTTTGTGATTCTGATATTTCCAAGCAGAGCTTGGCTCCATCATCTTCATAAGTCCTCTTCAAGCTGCTGTAGGCTAGCAGCAAACATGCTCACCCCTTTTTCATGCATCTGAAAAAGTCCAGCATCCCAACCTCTCCTTGCAAGCCACACAAGCCCCAGATCCCTGGTCATGTTGGAAGGCCTGTGCTGGATCCTCTCCAAGTTATCAACATCCCTCTTGAAATGGGGGGCCCAACATTGGACAAAACTTCAGGATTTGACAAGAATCTGCGATTTCTTCCTACGCTGCCTGGCCTCCAGTCCCCCCAGACTAGAAGAGCAAGAATAAAAGAAAACCATGCCAAGCATACAAAGCAACTCCCTTAACTCAGGTCATGGAGCAAACCCCTTTCAGAGATGCTCTCAGGCACCCAAGGCAGAGCACGGACAAAGTGAGTTCCCAGGGACCAAGCCATTACCTCTTGTCCAAGGCTGGAGGTCCTCACCAGCCTGGCACTGACAAACTGTGTTCACCAAAGGCTTGGTGAACCAGACATGGTTTTTTTACATTCAGGAATGGTCCTTCTGGAGAATTTTGAAGCCTTAAGAGGAGTCAGACTTGCATTATACCAGAGTATCAGAGTTTTCTTTTCTTTTCTTTTCTTTTCTTTTCTTTTCTTTTCTTTTCTTTTCTTTTCTTTTATTTTATTTTATTTTATTTTATTTTATTTTATTTTATTTTTTCTTTTGCATGAAAAATGGGTGATGGAAACGTGCAGTTCTCCCTTCTAAACTCATGGACACAAAAGCTTCCGACAGGTAACTGCAGAGGCCAAGATGTCTTGCAAAGGTGATGCTGACGTGGAGAATAGGAGGGTTTAGAGGAAGGCACAAGCTTTTGAGAAACACCTGGAATAAGGCAAGGGAAGGGGAAAAAGATGGTTTGAATATTTTGCCTAAGCCGCTCCCTTCTTTCAGAGCTTGCCTATACAATTTAAAAAACAACTCAGGGATGATGCACTGATTTATCTGGAGGAGGACAACAGCTCCAAATCCTTCAGCGCCAGTCTGACATTTGTGGGTTTTCCTTGCCCTAGTTAAATACCTGCTTGTTTTTGTTAACCCTCATCACTTCCACCACTTCTGGACACTGCCATGTTCCCAGGCTGCAGTGGAGGATTTCGTCAGCCATCCCCATCTCAGCTGCTCTGGGCCTCCTCCTCCAGCAGCGAGGAGCATCAGCAGTTTTGTGAAGGCTGCCATGCCTCTGGAAATACAAAGAGTATCCCCCAGCTGCAGCCAAGAAGAGAGACGGGATATTTACACAGATATCAAGTACATCCAAAGGCGGTCTCATAAACAGAGATGATTTCAGAGGGGATAGCCAACCTTCTGCTTTGGACTGGGGCCAACCTCCAGTGACACTCCCCCCCACTTTCTCCCGCGCTCTCTGTCTTCACCAGCTCTTGCTGGGCACAGCACTGCTCCCACTCTGGATTTTTGCACGTCATTTTGCTCCCTACCTTTGGTGGTTTTGGAGGTCTGCCACCTCCAAATAGGTTCACGGAGCACATGCCTCCATCAACCGCAGTCAATAGCCTGGGAGGACACTGATCTCTGCTACCAGCACATGAATCACTCCCCACAAGCACGTCGAGCCGTGCGGTTTGGTGAGGATTGCAAGGCGGGATTGCACGCTCCCCAGTATGATAGCATTTCAATTACATAACTCATTACTATTTGTTCAAGGCCATTTGCAAAATTCACAAAAAAAAGGCATTGTCTTCTCCAGAGAGGCTTTTCAACCTAAAAAGAGCTAAGCTGCATGCTGCAAAAGTGCAGAAAGGCAGCAATGATTTCTTTTGGCATTAGGAGTTAGCAAATCAGTGTCAATGTCAACGCAGCGTAAAAAGAAAACAAAGAGAAAACTCCAAAATCTTTAAGGATATCCATGTGGGAAGCAAAGCACATGCCCAGAGGTCACCCTTGATAGCCTCCAGGCTCTTGGCAGAACCAGGCTTACCCTGGGATGCTCGAGCCCGCATCCAGGCATCCTCGTTGGGAAATGCCTCCCGCAGACCTAGCACCTTGAGATCCCATCAGCATGGGCTTGCATTTCTCTATGGCTTAGTTATCCTAGAAAAAAAAGGTCTTGTTCTGCCCACAGAAGTATTTTAGAGTATTACAAGGGAGGGGGAGCGCTGGGAAGGTGTGAGCTGCTATGGAAATCTGGTTCCCTTGGGGGTCATTACATCCCTAATGGCACCTGATAGCTCCAAGGAAGCTTTCAAGTGCCCTTTCAGCACACCTCCTCTCGACGGACACATCTGTCCCAGGGCACTCTGTCATCAGGTCTCTCTGCTGTTAGTTTAAATGAGCGGGGATTTTTTTTCCCCATTTTAAGGAAGCAATAAATATTTTTCTATTTCATTTTTGAGCAACACACCTGAGATTTCCAGAACATTGCTTGTAAGTACCATTTCTGGGGATTTTTTTTTTTTTTCCTTTTAGTTTTCTGTTTTACTTTCGGTGGAAAAAAAAATTGCTGCTGCCACCAGCTGGAGCTTTTTGGAAATAGCATTTAAAAGTTTTCTTGCATCCCACAGGGCACACTTACAGCTGCTCATAATTTTATTCCTGCTCATTGCAGTTAGCTGAAAACAAATTAAAACCCAGCTTGCTTCTTGGAGGCACAGAACAAAATTATATGAGATCTGATGAATTTTTTTTGATCTGGATCCTTCAGTGCCACTAACTAAGCCAGAAGTTAAATAAAATCCATTCTCAGCCATAGCTGCACCAGTTAAAACAGAAGCTGTGAGCAAGGGGAAGTTCAGAGAGTCAAAAGCGGCCTGATGAATTTGCTCCTATCCATAATTAAAAAGAAAAAAATCAAACCTGGAGAAAGAGGTCAAATAAAATGCAGGGTTGTCTCTTCCATGATTAATGTATTGATTGAAAGGGGAGAGCTGTGAATTTGAGAGTGATCAGCAATACAGCTGGGGATGGCAGAGGCTGAAATTGCTTTTCATGAGCTGAGCAAGAGGTTTCTGGGTTTTTTAAAGCCTTGCTTTTAGCTGTAGCCAGTGATGCCCCTGAAAAACCTGATCCAGCGAAAAAAAAAATCAAGTTTTCCCCTAACTCAGTGAAGCTCACTTAGATTTTCTGCAATGGATTTACAACACCAATAACCAAGCAGTGGTGCTGGAAGAGGCAAGTCAGTCCCTAAAACCCAACCCAACCTCCAGGCGAGTTGATTTATGCTCAGAGCAGCTGAGCTTTCAGATGGATGTTCTTGGCTAGTTTGCAGTCATGCCACTCAAAGATAATTTTTGATTTAATCCATGCCACATGAGGCAGTGGCAGTGCTGACCCTTGGCTTTTAACCCCAAGACCTTCACTGTTCTGGCTAAAGGAACTACTGTCTGTCCTCTGATAACCCCCCTGACATAACTCAGCTGGGTTTAATATCTCCTGCTGGTGTTTATTGATAAAGATGCGGAGTCGGCGGGTCACGTTAGCAGCTAGAAATGAGCACCCGTGCAATATACTGTATCTAAACCCCATGCAAGATTTTCACTGCCTTTTTGGCCTTGAAAGCATTCAGTTCGAGGAGACCCACAAATCCCAGCCTTGCTCACCGCAGTGGATTTAAAGGTTGTCCCTGGAGGAGTGCTACCCCTGTTCCTCCTATACTATCGTATTACCTGAGGCTTTTAAAACAGCACAGGGTTCTCTCTGAAAGTATTCCTATGCCACAAACCCCTTTCCCGAACCACAATGTGCATATATCTTATTTGACTTAGTCCCAGTGCTGGCATAGACCGCATTTTGCCAGGCTGGGATTTAAGAAAACAGCCTCTATTTTAAATATGTTTCTTTTTCTACCAGTTCAAAGCAAATTTGGCTTTTCCTAGCCAGAGCCATCACTGCCTCCTGCACCGGGAGGGTTTGCTGTGCTGGCTTCCCCCATTAGCCAAAGCTTGAAATAATGCCTTCCTTTATGTATTGCTAAAGTAAACTACAGCCACGGTAGTCTGATTTCTGCCCTGTAAAACCTTCATCCATTTGAGATCCAGCTCGGTCACTAAACTGCAGCGTTGCAAGGAGCCTTGCCCAGCTTAGCAGGAGAGGGGTGAGAAACACTCGAAAGCATAATAGGCACGTTGATATATGAAGCAGAAAGGGGAAAAAAAAGAAAACAATTTTAAATGATGGTCAGAAAGACCAGGAATCCCTTGAGAAAGAGAAATACTGCCTGGAAGAGGAGGCACGCACACTGGCGGACATGCATTCCCTGGCGAGTGCGTGGTGGAGAAGAATTCAGGTCTCACCTACTCCTCGCCTCGGTGGGATTTATTGTTCCGCTCCACAAAACCCCAGCAATGATGGATTCGGTGCACTGATGGGAAAGCAGCAATGCTCCCGCGGTAACTGGCAACAGCCAGAGCCTGCGAAGCTCCAGGAGTGCGTGGGGGCTGGATGCGTTTGCTGATAAAGGGCTGGGTTTTATCTCAAACAGAATTTTAGACTAATCTGGGCTTTTAAAGAGAAATGTGTTTGGGAGAAGTCTGGTTAAGCACGCAGGTGGCTGTGGGGAGGGGGTTGTTCAGCAGAGGGATGCTCGGCATTTTTCATGGGAGGGGGGGCTGCCTGTTGCTGTCAGGAGCTGGTGGAGGTGGGCTCGGTGTGGAGGTCAGCGTTGCCGGAGCCTCGTCGCAGGGTGGTCCTTGCGGGTCGCCAGGAGGGCAGCCGTGGGGATATGGCCAGCTCTGCCATACCTTGCCTGCAGATAACACCCAACAGGAGACATCTGTGCACAGAGCTTCCCCACTCCGAGCAGGGATGCAAGCTCGGGAGCAGATAGGCAGGAGGGAGATAAGCTGCTGACACCCTTTTAAAAGGGAGAACATGCAAAGCTTTCCAAATACTGGGCTTGCCCAACCCCACAAAGAATCATCTTTCTCCAAGAGCTGTGATGATTTTAAGTCCACTGTCTCCCCATCCCTCCCCACACCTCTTATTCCAGCTCAGCCAACATCTGAAGGAGGAACAGAGAGGAATGAAAGCGATAAAAAATTGCTATAAAATGTTTAATATCTATAAATCAAGTCTACATCTTCAGCACTGCCATTTGCTTTTCCCTTGCAAAGATGACACTTAACAGTCGCACAAGAAAATAGTTTGCAATCTCAGCTGCTCTGCTTGCAATCAATAAGATCAGCAATTATTTCTGGAAATGAATGGGCATAGCTACACTTGAAGCAGGCAGGTGAGAGGTTTTCCAGCATTAAACAACAAAATGAGCGTCAACTCAGTCACAGAAGGCAACATACTTATTTATCCACACACACACTGCAGGTATAAATAAAACCATCAGTAAAAATAGGTCAGTTCCCTGGATCCTCAGCAGTGAAATGATAAGGAGCTGTGCTGCTGACAACGGGACCTGAGCTATGGAAGCTTTCCAATATCCACGAAGAGCCAGCCAGGCGGCTTACGTCTTCACGTGTCGCCTGGCTGTTGTGGGAACTATTGTATTAAGGTCTATAAACATCCCGGGCTTTATCTGGGGGTGGGGAGGGGAAGGCAGAGGAAGGGACTGAGGGAACCACATGCAGCGATTGCCCTTGACAGGATGCTCGGTGCCCGCAGTGAGGGAACGTGCTTGTTCCCTTTGGGCACCACCTCCTCCTGCTCTTGCTGTTCTCTGTGGCATTGCACAAGGCACCAAGTTAAGATTTTGCTTTTCGACACAGATGCTCTTTCCACCTGGAGCTCTATGCAAGCCACAAAATTGTTCAGGATGGAGCAAACCCCTTGCTTCAGTGCTGTTTCTCCAGCCAGTCCTGGTGGCAAGGACCTGCCTTTCCTCCAGCTCATCATTCCTACATCTTCCCCTCCCTGGGATGGTTTCCCCAAGGTCCTGCTCTAGCAGCTCTCAAGGCCATTCCCAGTTAGCGTCTTACATTGACAGGGAAGAGAGGAGGCTACAGTCGCCTTTCACCTTCACATCCCCCCATGGGAGACCTTCAGGCTTTAATAACAGCTCTTCTCTCCATCTTTTCCGTCTGTGGTTGTACCACACCCAGCGCAGTGGAGTCCGGAGCCTGGATTTGGAGTCCCAGATGCAACAGTGAGATACACAAGTGCCCTGAGCTAACAACAGGAACTTGGATGCAGCCAGTGTGCCCAGCACTTGCCAAGTATTTATATATACATGTTTAAAAAAAAAAAAAAAAAAGCCTTTATTTTGTAAAGGTAAGCACAGAAGAAAAATGCGAGGGAAACATTTGGTGAAACATGGTGGCCAAGTTTTGCTGCTATGCTGGAGGATGCCAAGGAAAATCAAAACAATAGTCTGGGAGGGACAACGGCAGGGGCGGAAGGATAAGGCTGCGGTTCCCCATGCCACAGGAAGGCTTTGGTTTAACTTGAGTGGGTATCTTTTGGAGACAAACCCATAACCCTGCTTCTGTGAAGGCCTCCAAAGCTCAAGCATCTCCCTTTGGCGTCAGTCCATGTCCCCTTGCGTGGTGAGTGACGTGGTCTGTTTGACGCAAAGTCTCCCTCTACAGACCAATTCACATCCCTGCCAGCCATCATGAGGTTTCGTTTCGTTGGTGGCTGGGATTTCTGTTGTCTTTTTCGATCTCTGACAACGTGAAGTTTGCATGTTAGTTTGCCCGTGCAAGTCTTTAGTTGGGACTCATCCATCATTCTCCTAGTTAAAACAGAGCTGCTTGTCGACAGGAAGTCATTTGTCTCTCACAAAAGTCACCCTCCCACCCCCGCCAACCACTCTGTCGCGGTGCAAGCGAGTCCATTAGCTTCCCTAGAAAATGCATCATCTGATGTTGGGACTAAACTTTAGACTAACAAACCCCTTGAGAGGACATGAAGGAGCCATCTCCGTCACCCTGCTCAGTGGTCAGGTCAAAGCCTGACCTCTCTTTCCATTAAATCTTCAGCGTCTATGTTTAAGGGAAAATGCTGCAAATTGGCAGCAACTCTATGTTTGGCGACCAGTCAGTGCCCTAATTCCCAACCTCCCAAGCAGGCTCCTGGCTCTTTTTGAAGCCCATCTCTGGAGCCACTGCTTCTCCTCGCTCCCCTCTTGCTCCTCACAAGGGAAATAGGGGAGGAAATGCCTCTCAGAGGTGAACGGCTGAAACAACGCAGAAATAAACTCTCCAAGCAGGAGGGAGGTGCTGAGGGCAGTGCTCCAAAGAAAATACCCCAAACTCACGTTCAAGTTCATTTTCCCCGTGCTTAAACCCATCTTCCAATATCAGAACTTCTCCCACAGTCATAGTGGAGTCACACCCTCCCTATCCCAGACTTGCAAGCCTGGGAGGAGCATGGGAGATAATTTCTCCCACCCCGATGCCCAAGCAGGACCCAGGATGATGTTCACTCATGTAAGCCCAACCACAACATTTACAAACATCTCCGACATCTTCTATTCAAGCAGGTGAGGTGGGATCTCTGTGGGTTCCTTGGGGCAGGGTAAGACCAGTCTTGGCTAGGAAGAGTGATGGTGGCAACAATGCCTTCTAGGAAGGTTCTTCCATCCCACAACTTCTTCGCCACTGGACTACAGTCTTCCTCGGTCACATATGACAAATGGAAGGAGCTACCAACTGCCGCCTCTTCAAGTGGAAACTCCCACATGTAGCCAGGAGAAACTATTTGTCAGGGTATTTCATCTGCCAAAAAAAAACATGTTGAAATTTCAGTCTAGGAAGTTTTCATTCACATCAATTTTATTTTTCATACCAGTGGAAGAGAACGTTTACTCCGTTAACTCTCACACTGAATGACAATTTTTTATTATTTGGGAGTTTTTCTAAAATGTAACAGCCAAAGGGAGTTAAAATTATGAATAGTCCAAAAAGCTAACAAAACCAACAAAATAGGTGTTCTGCTTACCAAACTATTTCCTTGGGTTTTTTTACTTTTTTTTGCTCAAGCAGCAAACTCCAAAAGGAATTATTCATACAGGTTCTAAATTAAAGAGGGGAAAGAGAAACTTTTCCTCTCTATCTGATTGGGAAGTGAATGGCCTTTGTAATATATGCATAAAAAAATAAAAAAAAATCAAATAAAGAAGATAAATGAAAAATAAAGAAGACAAAAATACCTCTAGCTAGTGTACCATGAGGCAATATAACAAGTTTCTAAACCCCCCTAGTGGAAAATGAAGCATCTTTGAAAGTTCATTCCTGGACTTTCTGGGATAGAGCTGTGAAAGGTGAAAGCAAATGCAGCTCAACCTCAGCGAGGTGGAGAATATCGCTGCTTTGAGACAGATGTTGTAACAGATTCAGATTTAAAGACAACGCCTTTATTTTACTATGGCCTTGAGGGGATTAAGATAGGAGAGGAGTCCTGCCATGCCACTGGAGATAAAAATCCTGGAGGGTCACTCTGTAGCCATCTGTCAAGTGAGAGGAAGGGAGGAGGCAGAGTCATTTTCAGTAGTGAATTTTGGGAAGAACAAGCGCTAATGGCCTAAAATTAAGAAAGAAAAACATCGGGCTAAATAGTAGGAAATGCTTTATAATGGTGAGGTCAGGCAGACAATGGAGAAACCTGCCAGGGGAGGTCAGGGGCTCTCCAATAATGGAGATGCTCGTGGATGGGCCAAGGAGCCACGAAATGGGGGCTCTGCTGAAATGATTGCCCCCCGAATCCCTTGGACAGGGCTACCCCCATGGGGATGGTGTGCCGTCCCCCCCCAGTTTCAGCCAACCCCCAAGGTGATGGAGCTTTTGGGGGAAATGCAAGGCTTCTTGCAAGCTTTCTTGCTCTCTCCCACACAGGAGCAAGGTGGAGGGGAGGGCAGGAGTGCTCCCCTTGGAGCAGGAAAGACCTGCCCCAGCTGTTCCCCTTTCCAAAGGAAAACAGAGACTGCCCAAAGAGGTTGGATCATCTGCACAAGGCAGGAAGAAAGAAACCTTTCAGCAGAACCCTCCCACCAGGAAATTGGGAGAGCGATGCGGCAGGCGGAGGACAAGCCTGGGCACCCGGGGGTCCGTGCGGATGCCAGCACAAGCCGCTTTCTTAAGGCTGTCAGGTTGATTTCCTCCCGGCTCCCCCCACGGACACCTGCGGTCTGTTACATGACACATCATTATAGTTTTGCAACTTATGGTGTCCATCAACACCCCCAGGCAATCACTGTGGAGCCGTGATAAATGATACACAGGCAGTTTATTATACACACTAAATCCTATTCACTTGGTGGTCCAAGGGTGTACCTAATACATTTTATTCCTCTTCTGCTTGGATTTGTATCTTGGATACGTTTGATACCTTATAGCGAATCCTGAATAGGTGCTAGAAAACATGCATTGCACCAAGCATAATTATTTCCTATCATCTCGAATCCGGTGAGAATCCAGTTAGCACTCTAATTTTTCTGCATTCCTAGAAAGCCCGACCACGTTAGAAATATTAACTAGCAGAAGTGGGGAATGCCACTCTGACAGCCCAAAGCTCTCGGTAGAAAGCCGCTGGAGAACTGACAGCAACTGGAGGGGAAGGAAGGAGAGGCTGTGATAGCCAGCTGAGACCATAGGTGGCATTTAGGGAAAGCCGAAACAACTCACGCCCATTGGAATATGATCATGCAGAGGCCAGCATGCTTGTTTTTTAAAAGAGAGGTAATTAACAACTCAAAGAAATTAAAATCCTCGGTATGGGTCCGGCCTTAAAGACAGCACAGGAACACCCATCTGTGTCCTTACATCTGCCCTCTCCTCTGAGAGTCTTTCCTGCTTTGACGTGTTGTCCAAAACACCTCCTGAAGTGGACTGTTGAGGGCAAGGGAGCATTTCTAATGTATAAGGTGTAATTAAGTGCTGGTAACACAGAGCAGAGGGCACAGCTCAAAGAAACATAGACTCCTTCCTCCAAGTGCACCCTCCAGCACCATCAGAGCAGGTTTCCACCAGCCCACTGGAGACAGCATTCCACAAACCTGTCCCTCCTTGCCAAGGAGTGAACAGGAAGGATTTTTCCACAACACTGCTGTCACTCAGGCATTTGGAGAGGCAGTTCCCAATTTTCCCCCTCCACTACCAGGTCCTTGCTGCCAGGGTGGTCCAGGACAAAGCCTGGGAGAAGGTGCCTGGTCGTGGTTTCTTGGCTGGGGAGGTCAGGGGTACTCTGGAGGATGCTGCAGGAGGAGGACAAGGAATGCAGAATTATCACAGCAGGTCATGGGAAGCCAGTGAGGGGAATCTGAAGAGGGTCAGATGGGATGTTGGGGAGGATTTTTGCAGCTGCTTTTGGGCAAACCAAGAGCACAGAGAGGGTGTCAGGGCACCGGTGCCTTCAGCTCAGGTGTAGGCATGGAAATGGCTGTTTTTGCAGATAAGAGGTGAAAAAACAAGCAGGGAGCGCATTATCCAGGAGGTTGAGGAGAAAGGAAGAACTTCAGAGGAATGTCACAGTCTGCTGGACTAACACACAGCTCTTTCTTCTCTGAGAGCTTTGTTTCTGTCCGGCTCCTGGGGGAGGAGAGTTGGCCTACAACTACAGCAGCAACTTTGAGTAACTTCTCAGGAAACAGCTTATTTAGATAGCACTGCCTGTTCTTCAGAGGAGAGGATAGAAGAACATATTGCCTGTTACTAATGAATGGCTTTTCCACAACTAATGATGTTTACAGGGATGGATACTCCAAGGTCTCCACAGTATCTCCACTAATAGGATGGATTTTGGCGCCAAGAAAGCATGGCTTTTTCACACACGGCCCCCGATAGGAGAGAGTTAAATATCTTCTCTGTTTTTAATGGAAAATTAAGCAGGCATGACGCATCTGTTTAGAAGACTTTATTCTTATCTCCAGGATCGAAAAGAATTCCAGAGCTCGAAGTCCAGAAACCAAGAGCAATTCATTCACTGCCAACACATGCAGACCAGAGGAGTTCAGGTTGAACACAAGCTAGGGGTTGGAGTCTCTATCCACTGCAATAAATAGATTGTTTCCACTGGCTGCAGTAGGAACAACTTTGGACCCTGATTTCTCTACTCAAGTTTGCAGTAAATAAAAGCTTCAAGCAGAACCCATTAAAGCTGTTTCAATTTCCAGGCTCCGGTCGTTCCAAAAGTTAACTCTTATAAAATGTAATATACACAAATGCTCTTTGGCTGGGTAGGAGAAGGACTCGAATCATCAGATGTTCATCATAACCTTCTGGGTCAAGGATCTCCCACTAATGGGGTCTGTGAATTTCCACCCAGTCTGGAAAAGGCTTAAGCAAAGCATTCCCAGAGACAATAAAGATTTTAAGGGGAAAAAAAAACCCCAAGAAACTTTTCAAGAACTTTGCCAAATTGTGCTGTCCAGATCCTGCTCAATTTTTGCACAACAGGAACCGATGCTCAGCCTTGCATCCAGGTTCCCTTTGCAGCCTCGATCCACAAAGCTGTGCTGTTAGGAGCTGATTTCACACAAGCAGTGTTTTTAGGTGTGAACTGAGTTCAAACCACAAACCCCGATCTCTGAAGGACCTGAGGGCTCTGGGCTAGGCTTCTCCTCTCAGGTGCATGGCTGCAAAGCAGAATTTAAGTCACCAAATCTCAACCATCCCTGCAAATGTGCCTTTGGCAGAGTCCAGCCCCCCACTGCTGCTTTCACAGTGCAGCTCAGGAAGCATCTCTCTGCTCAGTATTTTTATGCACAGCATTACTCAGCCAAGCCTCCTTTTTACAAAGCACAGTCACTCTGAAAGAAAGCAAACAAAACTTAATAGCTACTACCTTGAAGCAGTCGATTCCATATTCCAGGGTAGGTCCATAACTCAAATTAGTTGGCTCTGGGAATCTTTATCATGGCTGGATTTTTTCTGCATCTGGTTGAGCAAGTTTTTATAATGTCATTTCTGATCAAGGTAGTTTTCAGTAACAACTTTCAGCATATTACAGGTCAAGGTTAAGAGGGAAAGGGAAATTGTGAAGGGGAAGTGCTCCTGCTGCTGTTTGAGGTGGCAAGGGCTGCAAGAGAGAGGACTTGTTCAGAAATTAAAGGAGGAGTTGTAATTCAGAGGAGCTGTTACAAGGAAAGGAAAAAGTAGCATTTGTGACACCGTTAACAAATTACAATGATGTGCAGCTGCCTGGAAATGAACTGAACGGCAGCTTTAAAACCATCCGTAGCAAATTGATGTCAAATCATCAGCTATTTTGTCCAGCCTATTACAGCGAAGGCTGGTTGTCCTGCAGAAACACGCTATGCATTTGGAAAGCAGTTTAACCGAGTCTGGAAAATATCTTGCAGACCAGGACCTGTCTCCCAACAGAGTCAAAACTTACACAAACTTTCTGCTTGTGCTGGGCAGGTTGAGAGCAGTCCTGCCATGTCAAATAGTAACTCAAACCACATTCGCAGTTCGACTCTGCAGCATCATCCTCTCCAAGTTCAGGACACCCATGTGAAGAAGCTGAGTTTGCAGCTATTCATCACGGTGGGGGGACCAAAAGGGATGACACAGGCTTTGCAAAGCAAAAAAGCCGCCTTTCCTCACCCACAACAACATGGAACAAACGGATCAGCTGTCTGAGCTAAATACTTGGGCTAAGCTAGTGTGGTGCATTTAGCTGCATCGAATAATTTCTTGCCCTGGAATCATGCAATGTTTCATGACCTCCAAAACACTGAAGACCAGCTTAAGAAACCAAACAGACAGCATCTCTCTGATTCATTCTCCTGTTACAAAATATAAATAGAATAGAAATTGCCTTTCAGCCAGGCAGAGGCAGGATCCCATGATTTCCCAGGCTTGTGTCTGTCAGGCTGGAACCAGAGATTTAAAAAAACCTGACAGGTGAAAAGCACCCTCTGCTTTTAGGTGCTGGTTTATTGGGTTTCTTGTTTAGGACACCTTGAACTTCATTTTTGAAGATGCCAAGGACGCCCAGCTCCTGTTAATTTTATGCTGAGTTGTGACTGCTCATTACTTTGGAGAAAGATGACACTCTGGGGAGGCATCCTTGGGATTTTGTGGGAATTTTGCCATTATCTTTGACGCAACCAGGACTTTCATCCTAAAACTCAGCTCTTCAAAACCAGGAAATTTTAGTACTCAATACCAAAAGTGTTACAGGGCAAAAATATTATAATGTAAACCTGTGCTTGTCTTTCTCAGAGGTGTGGGGTGGAATTAGTAGCTGAACTTGGAGCTGTAAAGTAAATCCAGCAATGGGGCATTTTGGCTGGTGGATATCCTCCAGGAGATTACTTTCCTTGCCCTATGCTTATGACTGCATTTTTTCCACGTCCAGTCTTCCATGCACTTTGGGATATGCTCAATCCGAGGCAGCGAAAAGGATTTAATTAACATTTTCTATTTGCTTACTTCTGTGCATCTGATTTCAGCTGGAATCCCCAAAATGTCCCAGAAATGGAGAAAACCCCAAAGGCAGAAATGCCAGAAGCAGAAATATACAAACCACCAGCTTCTCTCTAAACCAAAGTGGAAGCGGAGGCTGGACACAGCACAGGTTGTGCCACTATTTCCCCCCTCTTAATCTGATCACTTGGTTAGTGGATTACTAGCATTAAGAGATAATTATCAGTTAAATGTATTGAACATGTGAAGGGATGGTCATTGAAACAGAAGGGTTATCAGGGAAATAAAGGAATGAGGTTTAGCTAGCAAGGGAAAGCAGAATAGCAGATACAGCCCAAAGGAGAAAAAACAAGCAAGTTGTCAGACTGGCTGATGTAATTTAATATAGATATGTAATATTTAGAGATTATATTAGATATCTAGATCTAGACATATAATATTATACATATATAATCTACATAGAGATACACATAATCTATAATAAACCATAATAATTACATACATCATATATATATATATAAATAAAATTACAGCATTAGAGTGGAAGAGATTGCCTTCATTTTGAGAGGGGACAGCAGTCTGGACAGACGGCGATGGGTTACAGGAGAGAAATTCCCAATTCAGCACCTGGTACCTACATTTCCAATACACTGGGTTGGCATTCAGCGCACATCACTGACACTTCAATGCATGCAGAGATGCTAAACGCCTGGTGCCACCTTGTCCCCAGACAGACCCTGACAATCATTTGGGCCTCAGTAACCAAGATGCCTTCCTTAACGGTCTGGTATTTGTGAACTGCCTTACAGTTGTAATCTTTCAATTTCTGGGATCACCTTACAACCGCAATTGGATTTCAGAAGCACGCTGCAACAGTCTGACTCCCAGCATTATACCAAGATGTTTTCTTAGCTGTATTTTCTGTTTAGTCTGAGTTCCACATAGTTTAGGGCTTAGACAAAAAAAATGCAAAACTAAAATTAAAAAATCCTCAGGTAGTTCAAATAACCTCTGTGGCAGTAGCCATCGAGCAGGGCCTGCCTTGCTCACAGCCCTGCCAGATTTAGAGGATTATTTGTCTCTGCTAGCCAGCCAGCATGATGTTCGCAGCACGGACTCCTGTGCTCAGTCCATGGCAGTTCCCTGGAAACCCTCCCCTCTGCTGTGTCCCCAGGGGCCACCAGTATCCACCAGCAGCTCCCAGGAGCTCCTAGCCAGAGCAGAAGTCTTTGAGACAGCCAGGAAAGGACTGTGTCTGCCCAAATAGCCCCCAAAGCATTCTCGGTGCCTCGGAGGATGCTCCTTCTGTATCAGAGGCAGCTAATGGCCAGAGCACTGACCTGGCCCTGAACAGTGTCCCTTGGATGCCAGATGACCCTGGGGCAACATCCCCCTCCTGCTCCGTGACCTGGTTTCCCCGGGTGTAAAAGGCAGAGCTGACATTTAACCTTCTGTAAAGTGCTCGAAGTTCCGCTACAGAAAAACGCCGCCTCGCTGCTTTAGCACTGCATTGCAAACCAAGGGGGCATGGCTGCCCATCGCCTCAGTCCCCTGCATCCTCGGCCATGCCCATGGGTGCTGCTGCCAGCCCAAAGCAAGACGGTGCCGAGCGTTTCATCGTCACCGACTGAGAAGTGTTATACACATGCTGCTTCTCGCAGCAGAGTTAATGGAAGATACAGCACAAATGTCTTGCACGGGGAGGCACTTCAAATACCAGCTGCTTTGAATTTCATGTGTGCCTGTGAAAATTAATCTTTAATGCCTTTTCCTGCCTGCAGCAGCTCTGATTTTTAAGAGAAAATGCAAGCCCAAAATTAAAACTCCTCTCCAACAGCTTGCAGGTACGCAGACGATTTCCAGCCAGCAGGCTGAAAGTAGCACACACAGAGCACAGAATGACCGTTTCTGTCACCAAGGCAGAAATCCCACAGCCAGACCCCCAACCCAGATTAATCAATCCCTACCACAATCAGCCAAGGAAGACATTAAGTCTTCACCGGGGAATTGCCGGAAGCCGGGAATGCCAGCACCAGCTGTAAAGACTAATTGACAACGACAGCAAAATTCGACGATATCCTTTCAAATCCTCCCTGTGAGCCCTGATGTGATTTAGGGATCACCGAAGTGCCAGGGATGAGCTCCCTCTGCCGAGGCCACGGCTGATGGGATGCGGAGGGCAGGGTGTTCCTCGGCAAAGGCAACACAGCTTCTTCCCTGCCAGCATCCCTGACTCCATCCTTACATAGGCATCTTTCGTATGTTGAGGCTGAGCTGGGACAGAAAAAAATGCATCATAGGATTAATTTGTACATATTGAGGCTATTTGACACGTAAGAGGCTGTCCCCATTTGGTTTTGGGGAAAAATCAAAACCTTTTGCATTTGCGTCTGTCTTCCCCTGGATTGTACCTCTCTAGCGTGCAGAGTCAGATGTGGGTTTTGTAATTGGAGTAAATGCAGACCCGGCTGCTGGGAAGCTTGCAATCCCAACCGCTTTGGTGGAAAAATTCCCTTGCAGACTCCCAGCAAGTCCATGAGCAGCCTCAGCCCTCACCTGCACAGCCTGTGAACCTCACAGGAACCTCCTGGGCTCCTGAAAGACCACAAAGATGCTTTCTGCTTCAAAGAGCTTCCACTGATGGAAAATTCAGCTGTTGTCAGAGAAACAGCCCAAAAGCATTTGAAGCCAGCTGAGGTGATGGGAAGAAAAGGCACTTTTAAGAGCAGAAAGGACAGGCAAGAGGAAGGATTCGGCTAGGAAGAGATGCTTGACATAGCTGCCACCTCTGCCTTCAACACTGGGGTTGGTATCACCTTGCTGGCACCCCCCCTCTTTACCTGGCTCCCCCGTGCCATGGGCTCTGGGACCCCAGCAAGCAACAAGGAGGAGATGCCCTCAGCATCCCCAACACGCACTCCCATGCTTCAAAGCAGCATCCTACAGGCCTGGGGGAAAAGCTTTAAACCACCCCAGGGAGGCGGTTTGGAGGCTAGTTTCAACCCATGGCCCTGGTTTCGTGTGTCCCCACTTTCCCTTCAGCAGCTGCTACCTGGACCAAGCCTGTTGACAAAGCTGGGACATTCAGAGCATGGGCTGTGTCTCCAGTTCCCCCCTTGCTCGCCCATCCTCCCCAATGCCCCCTGCTTTTCTCTCCCACAACCCTGAAAATGCCGTTCTTTTTTTTTTTTTTTTTTTTTTTAAGAGCCGTCTCATTGTTCCTGGCAGGATGGGCAGAGCAGCAGGCCGCACAATGCAAGTACCCTTTTCTCAGGATGTACGTTGGTCATCCCAGGGCAGGAAAATGCTTACGGTGGGGCTTCCTCAGCAAGCTGCCTTTGGCTCCTCACTTTCCCTCCCCCTTCCCAGCAGATTCTCACGCTGACCCTGGTTGTCTGATTACCAGCCACCCCTGGTAGGAACTCACTGTAGGCAACCAAAACATTGTGCATCATGCACAGCTTCTTGCAAGATCCCATGAACATTCAAAACCCACCATGCTGTATTGCTCTTCTCAGGTAAATGTACCTCTCTCCCAAGATCTGCATCCCACTCAACGCTGGAAGAGTAACCCCACCACATCAACAGTGTCATGCCCATCTCATCTGATGACAGCAGCCTCCATCCTGGCCGACGTAACGCATGCAGATGCCGGTGTAGTAAACGGGTGCAGGAGTCCTTTCATCGCTTGCCAGCCTTTGTCCTTGGATACGCATGAAACTCCTGGGCATCCTGAGCTTGGGGTCAGAACTGGTCTCCATCTGCTCGGCAGCCTGTGGAACAAAGGGCTCTCTGGGTGTGCAACCCCACGCCCACGCTGGGCTCTGCAAATGACATTAAGTGGACGTATATAATTAGTTGTTAGTACCGCATGGTTCAGAACAGCGTGTACTGCTGCTGAGAGCAGCATCAGCCTCATGTCATAGACATCCTCCCTGGGGGCTTCTACAATGCAAAGCATTCACCCTCACTCTCCTCACAGACATCACTGTTCCTCATAAACCCAGATCTGAAGCGGCTTTTTGCATCTGTCAGGCTTGAGTTCATATCCTAAAATAGCTTATGGTAAATCAGGTACCTGCAGTCATGACGCCAAAGCCCAGCCTACACTTTGTGGTGGGCTTCTGCCATTGCACTCCTGTGTAAATCCCAGACACCAGGTTTCTACTAAGCAGAGCAAATCTTGCACCCTGAGCAGCCCAGGGTAAAATACGGGCCATGTTTTCTTGGGACAGTCAGTTTTGGTTCAGAGATAAAAACCTCTTCAAGAACTAGCTGTCAATGCATGTCACATCAGCCTCACCAAATGGGAAGAGCATCTTCATGGCCAGGACACAGCCAACTTGCAGCAGTGAGTAGTGCCAGTGTGTAGTAATGTGAATTGCAAGGTCTCATGGAGCTTGGCTGCAAGCACCGAGACCAAGTACGTCATTAAGAGACCACAAAAATGCAGTGACTGCCTCATCACAGACTTTCTTCACACCCTCACTGCTCTTCTCCACACTCATCCAGGATGCATTTCCAGGGTGGATTAATTTCCACCTCAGGGCTCATCCTTCCTCCCTGCAACCACCCATCTCTTGTTCACACCTCGCCTCACCTTCATCTCAGCATCACCACTGCTGCTGATGGCCACATGGATGTCCTGTGGGAAGCCCATGAAATGATCGCGGCTTGATCCCTGTTTGGGGTAGGGAATGCAAGCATGGATGGAGACCACACAGTTCCCAGAAGTTCTCATTGACTTTATACAATCAAGTAGCTTCTGTGGGTCTTTGCAGGGGCTCAGCATCCAAGACCGTCCTTCATTTCATGTTGACTTACAGACCAGAAGACCTACAGGGATGATGTGTCAGCAGAACGTCTAAGCCTGCCCCTACCACTGGGAAAGAATCAGTTAAAAATACCAAAGTGGTTTGAATCCTTTTTCCTCTGAGGCCTGAATGAGCCTTCGAGAGGAAAGTGCTTCTCAGCGTCCTGACATCTGAATGTGTTGTTAAGGAAGAGGTGTGTATCACATACACAGTAATTCATTTGGGCTTGAAAGCAACAAGTGGCATTTTGAATGACAATTTGCTCGCGGAGTCCATAAATACATGACATGATTTACCAGGCTTTGGTTAACATGGGAAACAACCCAAGAAAGGGATTTTGTACTTGTGGCTTTGCATTACGCATTTAATATATGTTCTGTCCAATTCATAAGCCTGAGGAGAGGAGGTGTTTGGGAAGGGGTGATCGTTCATCCCAGCAGTGAAAAGCAAGATAACTTTTTGAGTGCAATTAGCAACTTAACGCGCCGTCTGTGGTTACTTTTATTTGATTAAGTGAGTGCAACCACCTGGTGGAGTTCCCAGATTTTTGGGCGGAGGAGATGTTGGCGAGATGGGAGAAGGCAACAGGGAAAGCGATTCATTATCTCGAGCATGCTCAAAAACTAAAGTAACCTGGAGAAGCCCTGCTTCACTGGACGGTGCAGGAGACCAGCAGACACGCTCATGAGAAGGTGCACCTAAGAGAGGATGGATGTTGCTGGTTCAGCAGTGTCCAAGATGTTCCTCGGGTTTCCTGCATAGAATTGCCTTGAAAGGAGAAAATATCCACTCAGGGGAAATAATTCATTACAAGAGTTGGTGGAAACCTCTTAGCCAGGTCCAAAAACCAGGGGAGATTTTCCAGTGATGTCCATGCACCAGTTCGGACAGGCTGGAGCTCACCTGGTAACTCCTACTTTTCACCATGCCCTTGAACCTCAGCCTTTTATGCTCCAGCTAAATATAAAAAGCTTGCTTGTAAACCTACCAAAAAAAAAGTTGTAGTTTTTCCATTTAACCATCCAAAATCACTTCACTGCTTCAGGATTTTGTGCACGTGGAG
Organism: Pandion haliaetus; assembly: GCA_013401275.1. NCBI lineage: Eukaryota > Metazoa > Chordata > Aves > Accipitriformes > Pandionidae > Pandion > Pandion haliaetus. The sequence continues at coordinate 186,679 of VYZV01000170.1, forward strand.
CAGAATGGCTGCAAGAGGACATAGCAAAGAGTCTCACTTGGAGGCTTCGCGGGGCTGTTCTATCACTGTTGAGAGATTAGACACATGGACATCCTTTGAAGTGCTGTAGCTGTTGGACCTTGGCTAAGCCAAGGAAGACAACAGCTTTGCAGGGATCTCGTCCAAGGTTTTTTTCTCAAAGCAAAACAAGAATATTTTCTGGAAGCATCAAAGACTTCTGCAAGCAGAAATAAAAGTTTCCAACTTGTGTTTGGCTGGAGCCAAACCTGCGTCCTCATCCAGTGGGGCTGGTGACGGGCAAGGGTTACAAGGGAAACGCACTTGGCTCTGGAGGAAAGCAAGCCTCAAGCAGAGGAAAAATCAAATGGCTACCCACAGAAATAATAAAAAAAAATCCAAAAGGAAGTTTCAGATCCCTCCTCATGACTCATGCCTCCAGCATTATTCACCAGAAATGATTCAAAACGTCTCTCCGGGCCCGCACCACTCTTCTCCACCTCTGGAATTCCCGCGCATCCTGCCCGACGGAGCTGCCGCAGCAGCGCGGACACCCGGCACCCGCCTTGCTTCTGCCTTCTGTACAGCACCAACCCCTCCAAAACCACAATAACCCAGAAAAAAAAACCTCTCTGCCAGCTCTATAAGGAGAAAAACAGGGTACCCTTGTTTTTAGTATCTATTCAGCCTGCTTAAAAGAGCAGGAAATTTGGGCCATTTGCTTTAACCATTGTATCTTCTGTTATTCATCAATTTTGGAAAACAGCCTCTAAAATTGTTTCCGGCTCCCCTTTCCCATGTAAATCACTCCAAGGTTTTGTGTTTTTGTTTAAAAAAAAAAAAAAGCTAAACATTCTGTTGTTCACAGCAATATTTTTTCACTTCATTCTAATTTAGCAACTCTGTTGAGCTCTCCTTTCCCTAAAAGCCTGCAAACAGAGGAAACAGTTCCTGCCTGCGGCTGCACGCAACCAGCAAATGCCACAGCTGAATGTTTTTTTCCTGTCCCCTTTTAATGCTCTGTCAGCTCCCTCCAGTAATGAAGGGGCATCGGTCAGTCCAGAGAATAGCGCAGGGAATAACCCCCCTTCCGTAGAGTTTTCCAACTGCTGACTCTGCTTCAGACGCTTTGGAGGGCATCTGGGTGATAGAAAAGGCTCTTTGCGGCCAGAGAGTGATATGGCACTTTGGAAATTGCAAGGCAGGTATTGCAATGCTCAGGTTCAAGTTTGGGGAGGAAATCTGGATTTTTAAAATCTTTTTCCAAACTCAAAGAACTTCTCTAGATTTTGGGGGGAGATGTGCAAAGGCAAATGAAATTGGGATATGACCATAACCACTCCTGACAGCACGATACACTCATGAGACCCTGTCTCAGAAGCTTGCCGAGAGGAGGAGCCAAGGTCAGTATAGATCAGGATTAACGGGGAATCCCTTCATATTTACTGATTGCCGACTGGGGTCTGCTCACAGCGTGTAGATATTTCTGTAGATATTTCACTTGCCATTTCCCTTGAAGCCCCAACTTCAAGAGTCAGCTGAAAATATCAAAAAAATATGCTGTTGGCTTTTTTTAAGCTCCGTTGAACTGCACATCTATTGAGTCTCCCCCATTTCCCTTACCCGAGGTGCAAGAAGACATATGCATCCATGAGGAACCTGGACCTTCTCTAGCCTTTCCCAGAAGGATCAGAAGGAAGCTGGAATATCTCAGCTGAGCACTGCCAGGCTGTGCAGAATCAGGCCAGCAGGTTTTCAGAGGGTTCACACACACACAGGGGAAAAAAAAGAAAAGAAAAAAAAACAAAGCAAAAAGAAATATTCATGTTGCAGCTTTTGCTTCTGGAAATCTCCAGTTTGGTCCTGACTGAGTCAGCCAAAATGGCGACCTTGGAAGTACGATGGGAATGTTGTCGGACGTAAAAAGACCATGGAGCAGCCCAGCTGCAGCATGGAGCAGGATGATGAGCCAGGAGCTGATGAGCACGAAGGTCCAGCCATGCTGGAAATGCAGCATTGGTGGCTCCGGTATGAGAGGACTGCTGTTTTCCAGCAGAAAGATGCATCCAAGGAAAATAGTTCCTCGGTGGCTGCAACCTGCATGAAAGCAGCCCACCAACCCCAACATCCACAGGGATGGATAAGAAGCAGGTTGACTGAATGCTTTGGGAGAGTATTCCCATTTTAAGGAGAATTTTTCAAGGTTTTGAGGAAGCTAACCCAATGCCTCATGCTTTGAAGCAAATAGAGGAAGAAAATCCAGTCAATCATTTTTTAGCCAGAAGAAGTTTCTCAGAAAAATGTCCTGGCAAAACAGAGCTCATTTTTGGACCAACTCCACCCACAGCAGCAGGTGCGTAAGCATCTTTTTAATGAATTTATTTCAGAGCTGTTGCCAAAGGGAGAAGATACATAGGAAAGGAAGCTGGACCTTAGTCACTGTTGGGAGAAAAAAGGTCAGACCCTGCAAACACACATCCTAAGTTGGCTACCCACAGAGAGCCCAGTCACTGAAATATGGGTTGGCTGGGTACACGTTTCCTCCATGTTTGCAAGCCTTCGCTGGGCAATGACCTGTTGAAAAATCCTCTGCTTTCTCGGAAGGGAGAGCAAGAACAGGGGAGCAAAAATTGGGAGGAAATTGCACTGACTTTTTTTTCATTAAAAGATTTCTTTGGTTGCTATGGGGAAAATCCAAACAATACATCCAAGCGAAACCTCAGTCAACACTGAGAAATTACATTATGGATGTAGCCTAGAAATTATCACCATCACATCTGGTGTTCAGCAGTTCCCTAACCACACGATGGAGCATGACTTCTTGCTGGATTCAAACCCCGCTGACTACAGTGACATTGGAATAAGGCATCGAATACCTCCAGGGCTTGGTGTTGAGGGGTGAGACCAGCCTCCAGCTGAGGATGCATCCGGGCACGCTGCTGCAAGAGAACATTAGTATCAGCACATTCACCCCAGCATTTCAAGACACATTTTTTATTTGACTCCTGATTTCCCAGGAAAGCAGAGGCCAGGCTGCATACTTTGGAGAGATAAGGGCAAAAAGGAGTCCCTATAATCTCATGCTGACCTCAGCAACGGTGTCTCACTTATACCTTCTCTTTAAAGGATATATGCCTGTTGCAACTGGCCATCTGGTCTGCCCCGTAACTCCTCCACTCCAGCTCCGTCTTCCTTAAGAGCAGGACCAGGAGATAAGTGCTTAATGAATTAGCAGAGTGCATAGTTTCCCTGCAAGAAGCATCCCTCCGGGTTCCTGCCAGATGCTGAGCCTCTCCCCCATGCAGACCGCCCTCAGAGCCAGCCCTGAATTACCAGGGGATTTCAGAGACTTCCCACTGCGGCACCAGCCGTGCAGACGAGGAACCTGCAACCTCTCCACCTCGCAAATGCAAGTGCCGCGTCTTGCCCCTATTTGCATGGAGAAGGGATGATGGTTTGGGGGCACAAGCCCTGGGAGACCCGCTGTAGCCCGGGACCATGCACAAAAAGGGCTCCATTGAGATTAGGGCTCTAACGAGGGGCTGGGTTCATTAATGCTCTGAGCAGAGGAAGGCATTGGCCTGTATTTCTTAGGTCACAGCGACAGCAGAGGAAGTCTGGCAGGGCCACAGTGTGGGATGAAGATTGCTCTCCAGGGTGACTCCAAAAGGCAATAAAAAAGACAATAAGGAGAAAGATAATAAAACCCTCCAGCTTTTTATTTTTTCCCCGCAACATCAGGCTTTTCAGGAAGGCCTAACGTTTGCCTACAGATTTACTATCCCCCAGGCACAGGGTGCAAAGGGACAGTTGACGTTATTTGGCAGCTCCCGTGAAGGGCTGCATAGCCATGACCTGCCCTTTCGCTGGCAGTGAGGACTAGCCAAGGCATCTTTACCATCACGCCGATGAAAAATAGGCCACTGGATAGAAACGGGGTTAGAATTGTCCTTTCCCTGAAGAGCCCTAAGAGAGGACCAGCTTGCACAGGACCTTAAATCAGAATTATTCCTGCTAGAAGCTGCTTTTCTCCCTATAACAACCACCAGCTTGTTCTGTTGGGAATAGGAAGGGCCCTGGACAAACAATGTCACAACCTTAAGGCATCCAGCTGGTGTGTCACCGAGCACCCTTGGAATGAGAAAAGCTGATGCTGCCTTCTCCAGGGGCCAAGAGCAGCTCCAGTTGTTCTCTTTGGCCTCAACCATGTCGGAGCCTCCAGCCCTCAATGCACCCACCACCCAGACTTCAGCTTTGTCCCACAAGCTCACGCTGAGTACATATGGAGGGTAAAAAGCCTAAATCCCAAGCCAGCACAGAGGAGGCTGGCTGATATGCCTTGCTTGATGACCATCACTCCTTGGAGATCTTGGCTAGTCCCATGGGGATCCCATTAGCTGGGAGCCAGGATAGCAGGACCTGATTTTCAGGGCTGCTTTGCAAGCCAAACCCATGTCCCCAGCAATTTTGCATTTGCAAAGCGAACCTGCAAATGAGGAGGAACAACAACAAATCCCTCCCGAGGAAGTATCCGTAAAAGCACTGTGTCACCCTGGCAGCTGGTGCAGAGGTGACAGCCCCATCAAGGCACCATGATAACAATAACTCCAGCAGCTTCTCTGTCAGCATGTTGAATTAATACTGTTTGAACCGGCCTCGGCTATTGCATCTCCTGGCAGGACCCATGACCGTCAGCATAATTTATCGTTTCTGTTGCGTGTTTGTTTGTATTCCCAAGCAGCCTTGGGGAGTAATTTCTCAACGAGCGGACAGCTGCTGGGGGAGAGGACCAGAGCTGGGAGCCTGAGATCGGGGAGAGGACGTGGGGAAGCCTGGGCAGGACAGCTGCAGCAGGACCCGCGGACATGGAGAAGCCGCGGGAAGGAGCCCCAGGAGCATCATGAGACAAGGCACTACTGAGCGGCCAAATTTTCAGTGATGGCATCCACCTTGAAGCTTGGCCTCTCTGCCAGGGCCACGTGACTTTTATGGGGCAGCAGAGTCTAGCAAGTAGAAGCCCTCAAAAAAGGGGCAGAAGCTGGACTGGATGAGACCATATAGACCAATATTGTCTCCAACAAAGCAGGAAATAGGACAATCATATGATACCTGCCCCTAATACCGTCCTAGCCTTCAACTATCTCAGCCCGCTTGAGATGGTGCATCCCAGCAGTTCAGAAACCACACGGCAAAGGCACAAGTAGCTCTGTGAGCTGGGAAGCCAACAAAACATGGCTCCCTGTGGCTTTCAGTCTCAGGGTTGGCTTCTCTGGTGGCTAGCATGATCTGTATTTTGGGCAAAGCCTTTTCAACACTGTGCTGTTCACACTCCTCCTTTCCCTGCAGGGTCTCTGGTATCTCATGGGGTTGTGCTTAGCCTGGCTGCCCGTGCAGGACAGAAAGGTGATGCTCTTCTCTACCCACTCACCCACTTTCAAAAATGCACAAGAACCTCTGGTGTCCAAAATCTCCATCCTTCCACAAAACCACAATCAAATTGGGTACCAGATCTGGAAGTGGTGAGGGAGGGTGGAAGGGTTGAGTCAAGCCTGGCTGCCAGTGCTGCACCAGGGCAATGAATTCCTCTCATCCTTCCAAGCCCAGGCTGTCCACACCTGGGTGCTGCACATCCCCAAGGGATGCTCCTGGAGGAGACCCAAGCTTGTGGGTCCAGCCTTTTGATGATGATGCTCCAAGGTCAGCAATGTGGAGGGATGGGCTGGAGTATGGGATGCAGAAAGAGCAAAAAACATCTTCTGAGAGGAGTTTCTGAGTTTTGTTTTCACCCTGAGGCAGTCTGAACAGTTGGCACTTCACTTTATTCTCTTTTTTCTCTTGGAACAAGAATGCCTAAGTATATATATTTGGAACCATTGGAATGTTTTGTTCCAGAGAGATTGAAATATTATGCTAATATTAGAGGTACCGTGTGATTATAGAATTACATGAACATCAATATGAAATGAGAAGGCTCAAACGGGTCTCCTTCATATTCTTCTCTCAACATTTTTCAGTGAAACATTTTTCAGTGAAGGCATTTCCTGCAAAGTATTTGATTGCAGCAAAGCTATTTCCAAAGGAAAGCTGCTCTGCCTGGCTAGCTCCAGTGACAGGGAACACAGAATTGGGTGGATAATGGCCAGTATCATGACTGCTGGTGAAAACACGGCACATGGACTGTCCGAGCTGTGCATTACTGACTGCTCTGGAGGAAACTCCTAAAATAGTTAAAAAGCAAACCTTGGTCCTCACTCAACAAAAAGAGAATAATTACTAATTTTATTCTCTTTTATTGTTTTGTTGGTTTGGGGGGGGGGCAGGGTTGGAGGTTGGTGGTGATCTCCAATCAGTGACTAACCAGAAAGCCAAAGTCTCTCCCCACCTTCCTTGCGGAGCGCAGACACATGAGATACCTTGACCACGTTTGCTGGATGTCCCACGGCGAGATGCCTGCACCGTGCCAGAAGTGCTCTCATTAACACACCCCAGAAATGCTTTGTAGCACTGAATATTAGGAAACTGGTAAAAGACACCCAAGAAAAAATAAAATCCCATCCCTTTTAGCTATATGGTCTTGTCCACAGTTGAAAAACACATTAATCTTGCAGAACATGGCCAGCAGACAGGAGCCAAAAGGTTGACACTGGGGTGTGGTGAAGAGGAGACATATTTACATGCTATTGCTCAGCAGGTCACAGCAACAGGATGCTGATAACATCCTGCAAACTTCCTCCCTCAACTGGTGCGGAAAAAAAAAATAAAATAAAATGATGGCCCCGAGGCACATAATGACCAGCCAACCATTCACAAATTCACCTTCTGGGAACCTTGCATTTCAGAGCAGACTGGCAGATGCGTCGCTTTTCTCTCGTTATAAAGAAGACAACTTGAAAGCAAGGAAAGCAGGGCAGAGGCAGCAGCCAGCTCTGCCGCCGGCAGGACGGTGGGGTGATGGCTCGGCGAGCGCGGCGCTGGCACGGTCGCTGCTTTTATTGTTCCAGATGTATTTTAAATTGACCAGCACTAGAAGAGAGGCTTTTTAATAGCTGGGTTTACACACTTTCTTCGTCCTTTAGACAACAGAGTTCAAAGAGGTTCAGAACCATGTTATGCTCTCAATGACACCAATATAAATCCAGATGAATTCAAAGCAACAGGCTTAGCAGGAGAAGCACTGTGGACTTCCACAAAAGGCAGGGAGAGGAGCAGATCGTCACCGCTTCCAACACCTTTAAAATCCACAAAATTAATTTAATTTAGAATTTGACAAGAGATGAGCAGGATTTCTGCAACGCGGTCAGGCTCAGGGTGGGGGGCAGCAAGAGGAAAACTATTTGCCAAGAGTACCAGGGGGGATTTTTTTCTCCATTTCCAAATGAAAACACAAAGACATGCTCAGAAAAAGAAACAAAACCTCCCTGCAAAGAAAACTGGCTGAGAATAAAAATCTAAATTTATCTTGGTTTGAGCAAAATAATTTCCTCTGACAAAGTCACTAAACTACAATCCACTCTTATCATGACACTTAGTTTTCAGACCAAGGGAGGATGTAACAAGGATCTCTGAGAGACTCTGGGGGCATTTGCAGACCCCAGGGAAGGGGTTTTTGCCTCCAAGCATGACTCATTTCCCCCAAAGCGTGCACAGCCCATTTCCAACCATTTCTTCTGTGTATTTAACTCTCCCCCCTAAAAAAATCCTAAATATCAGTTACAAGAAATCTCCAGTTGCAAGAGCTCCTATTCAAATAAATAATGTCTTCTGGGTGGGTAGAAAAGCCAGAGACGGGACTATACATGTTTTGGTTATGCTCCCACTAATTTTAATCATCAAGGGTTGCTCTTCACCCTCAAGCAGAGCTCTGCTGAGCCGGTCTGATTACACCTATGCCATGGGCTCTACTTTTATTTATTTGCTCTGATGATATGATTACTGGGGTGGGATGGGATGGTGATGCTAAGGCAGTGGGACCGTCACCACATGTAACATAACATGGGGGGGCTGCCCCATGAGGTGAAGCTTGGGAAGGAGGCAGGTGGTTGCTCGGGCCAGGCGAGACCCTGTGCACGGCGCTGCACGAGCCCGCAGCTCTTCGGCCTCGGCTCATGCGTCTTCGCTAAGCCCCAGCAACCCTTCGCTCCCTAAGGCAAAATAAAAGCTCATTTGCAAATATGCATTCTTGGAGTCTCGCTCTCAATTCTGGTGTGTTTTGCCAAATTCTGGAGAAATGAAACATAACCACACCTCTTCGTTATACACATAGACACATATAATATATATGCCTACATATGTGCGTGTATATATATTTCCTTTCAATAGTAAAGCTGCATTTTGGAGCAGATCCAGGATGCCATCTCCGGCCCCCACATTTTTGGAGGGGGTGCCTACAGCACTGCAGCATCTCACAAAGCCCGCTCTGTCATTTTTACTTTCTCCTCCCCAAAACACTTCTGCGAAAGTGAGACCTGCCCTTGAGCAAGTCCACCTTCTGCTTGGCCACTCAGAAGAAATTTTTTCCTTTGTAGGAAGCGTGGCCATTTATCTTGGCAGACTCTCCATCACCAGCCTGGCATGCAACCTCTGCAAAACGACACCTCACTCAAGTCACCCACGCACACAGGTAGCGGGGCTGTTTCACCCGTGGATGGTTTCCAGCTCCACCTACGTACCCGGGTCTATTGCCACCTGGCTCCTGGATGCTTCCGGTGAAGGGGCTGCAAAAAAGAAAAAAAAAAAAAAAGTTAGCCAAGATTTGCAAGGAGAGGGAATTTTCACCCAAGTGGAGGAAATTAGGTGCTGGTACTGCACTTTTTCTTGCCTTTGTGGCATCTCTTGTGTCCCCACACATCAGTCTGGGGGTTTAGCTAGCAGCTCAGCAATGACGACTGCAGTAAGGAGAAGAAACTCCCCCCACCAGCACTGTCCCACATCTTCCTCTTCCCACCCATCAGTCCACGTTGAGAACGTCTCTCCTTGAGCTCATCACAGAAAATTAACAACTAAATGAGGCTGATACCATCTTCTGGGGGGTCACCTGCTCACTGAGTTTCTCTTTGTTCAGCTAAAACTGGGATCACAGCATGCCCGGGAAGTGCCAACAAGCTGGGACTCACTCCCTCTTGGGCTGGCTCCGTTTTCTGGCTGAAGCCCTGTGATTTGCCCTGTTTCATTTTCAGGTCATGGTTCCTGGAGCGAGAACAGGGAAGCAGAGCCACAGGGGAGCCAGACCCGCTCACACAGATCCAAGCAGGAGCCCTGGGGGCAAGCACGTGGGGACGGACATGGCATCCCAGGCTGCCATCCCCAGCAGCTCCTTGCTCCCATCACAAGCTCGCGATGTAAATCCACTGAACACGGATTTCATGCAAGCTGAATGCAAAGGTAAGCGAAAGCTTTCTCCGCATCTGCACCAGGTTTTGCTGTGTTTCTGGTCGCTGACTTCCAGCCACAGTATTTTGGAAGGACTTTTGTCCTGGATTCCTGCTCTCTAAGGGCCAGATCCTCCTGGGTGCTGCATGCAATGAGCTGGGAGCATCCAGCAGCAGGAGTGACGAGCATGATGGAGAATGTTTCTTATTGTGGAAACTGGATTTCATAAAAATGAATGGCTTTGGCAGCCCAAACATTCCTCACTTGCTGCTTTAATGCCAAAGGAGGTGACATAAACAGTAATTTCATCTGCCTCCTTTCCCCCACACACACCTACCCAAACTAAAAGCAGCCAGGGAAGAAAAAAAAAATACCTCATCACTGAGAAATGAGCTCAGATGATCAAAAAACTAGGTTTCCTTCTGATTTGGCCAAGAGGAAAAACATCCAGGAGAACAGAAAGGTCTCAGGGGTGGAAACTGGGATCTGCCTCCTCCCAGTTTTGAAATGGCCAAGAAAGGTCTATGCTGAGAGGTGAGTTAAGATGTGAGTGCCAGGGAGCTCAGCAGCACCGCATGGCTCCAGCACCCCAGGGAGGTGCAGGGCCTGGGGACCCTGCCCTGATATACCCTATGGCTATAGGGGCGAAACATCCCCAGCAATGCATAGGGGATACTGCAGCATCAGGAGCTCCCGACCGTGAGCCGGGTGCCTGCCTTCACACTTTCCCCGTGAAGAAGTAGCTCCTGGGGTCTTCCAGCTCCAGTTTCACTACACACAGCATTTGCTTTCCAGGCAGCATCAGAGTATGGAAATCTCTGCCATGCTGGGAAAATAACTTCTTAGAAAGGGCTTTTTCAGATGCTTGGTGGTCGGGGATATGGTCGTTCCAAAAGTAAAAATAAGGCCCCTATAGCACAGCTCTCCCTCGGGCACATCATTTGCAAGTGTAGCCAGGAGGAAGGAGAAGCTGGAACCTTGAAGGGGGGGAAATGAGAATTAAAGGAAAATAAAATAAAAGGGGAAGCTAGAATAAAAGTAGAAGGAGCTTCTTCACCGCTCTCTTGTTTCCTTCCCTGCCCAAGCCTGTACACTCTTTCCCTGGATCCAAACTCAAGAGGCAGAACCAGAAAATGCTCGTAAGCACTGGTGGGGCTGACAGGAGTGGGGCAAAGGCTGAAGAGCAGACAGCCCTGGTCCAGGACACGAGCACCCACGGGGCCCCGCGTGGCGCACAGGAAACCCTGCTTCACCCAGGCACTTCCAGCACATCGATGCAGCAAGGAGAAGTGCAGCTCCGCGGGCTGGTTTCTGCTCTGGATGAAGCAGGATGAGAGGTTTAAAGCCCCAAAACAGAGTTCGCTGGTCCTGCCCATCTGATGTATCCATCTCTGATGCCTTGCACTGAGAAAATCCCAGAGAAGAGCCACTTCCATCCACCTCCGCCTTTCCTCAGCCAGCTGGCAGCAGAGCGACACCACTCAGCTCGGGTGGGATTAAAATCCGGCTGATTCAAGAAAAGAATAATCTCTTGCACAGTAACGCAGTGCCATGGCCCCTTCATGCACCGGAGGGGTTAGGTCTCTGCAGCTGAACTTCAAGCCCCAGGAGTGCAATTGTCACCGAAAGGGGAAACGGCTGGGGACACTGTCCCGATTACTATCTGGCCACCCTAATTAACGCCTTTGAGTGGTGGCCAGCCGCTAGCTGAAAATTGAACTTTCCTCTGAACTCCATTCCTCGCGCCAGAGGGAGCTTGTCAGCCCCTGCCTCATGTCCCTGCACCCCTTATCTCCCCCCGGAGCTTTCCTGTTTACATTTCCCATTAGATTACTGTAATTAATGCAATAACAGCAGATACTGTTTGGGAACGTGGCTGGCTACCACTCAGCGGAGGAGGGCTGGGTGCTGCTCGTAGGGATGAGCAGCAGCTCCTGCAACATGGCTTTGCAGCTGCTCAGCCCCATACCTGGAGATACTCTCTGAGCTGCACCAGTGCATCTCCAATCTCAGAAAGTTGGGGGTGACACCTCCCTATAAAGCTGATCATGGATTTGGCTGAAGATTTATTGCCAGTGGGAAGAAAGCAAGCAACCCAAGATGCGACCAAGCCCAACTCTAATGCACCTGGAGGGGTCTGGATGTGCAGCAGGGGAATAGATGCAAACAGCCCCTGTGCTGGGTGGGCATTTTTGGCTGCACACCCCAAAACCAGCCCCAGGGCTGAAGCTAGCCTTGGCACTAAGGGAGCACTTTGGGGCAAGACAGCGGGCACTGTAGAACATCGCAAACGGAGGCTCCCTGCCTCCATGATGCCATTAATGCTTCAGGAGGTGCAGTTAATATCCAGAGTAGCACTGCTGCATGGCATAACGCTGCCTTTTCTCAGAGAACGGCCAGTTTCACCCTATTTACCCCCTATCCCAATTTTGCCCTGCAGACAAAAGCACAGGCACTGGGCATGGCTGCTGGAGTCTGTCCGGTGTGAGGGCAGGGGAGGGAGGATAGGAGGAGTACTGTGCGCTCAAATACAGCCTTTACACATTTTCTTCCACTCCTATTTCCCCAACTGCCTCTAATTTTAAACAAAATGGGTCACAGGGAATGTCCGCTCTTGGTCTAGGAGTGGGTCAGGCTCAAATACCACCAGTCATTTTCTCGGAGAAAAGAAGAAAGAGAAACCTGTCCCAATTTCCCTGCACACCTCATTTCCACCCCCCCACCGAGGAGAAGACCCCATTACTCCATACCTCTGCTGCGGGTCCCGATAACAGCCGATGCTCTTCCCTCTGATGCCGACGGGCAATCGTCTGGGGGAAACCGGAGTCATAAAACCCATCCCTTGCCCTTAATTGAAGGCAAGCCCTGTGCAGATCGCTATCTGAATCAAAGTCCCCCAGCTGATGTATGGGGTGGGCTGTGTGTCAGGGACCCTTTGGTGGAAACAGCCCCCTTGCTGTTATATGGCACCCAGGGGAACTGTAGCTATCGGCTTTCCAGACCTCTCAAGTCCTGAGGGATTTAGGGAGGGGTGGTCAGGGGGAGGCTGGGAGCTGCAGCACATCTGTGCTCCCCCTCATCGACACATAGGTAGCAAGCTAATAGGTGCTATATAAAAGCCCAAGAGTGAGGGTAGGGGGAGATATGTATCTTCAAGGAGGGAGGAAATTTAGCAGGAGGGCAAAGTAAAAGAAGAAAAAGAAAAAAAGCAAAAAAAAAAAAAAAAAAAGGCTTTGAAATCAAAGCCCTGGTTGATCCCGTCTTGGGGCTGGAAGGTGGTCTGGGGAGCAGATGAGCAAGGAGAGGTGGGCTGGGAGGGGGAACCTGCCCCTGGGATGTGGATGTGGTTGTTATTAATATATCTTTTTGGTGGGCCACACCCAGAAATCAATGCAGGCTGACTTCTGTGCCTCGGCAGAGCCAGAAGTGCCTGCACTAGTGATTTCCAAGCAGGTCTCTTTAAGGAAAATCAATTTGGCCCCTGTGCCTTTAAGCTGTTCTGCTTAACTGGTAGCCCCAAAAGCACTGATGTTCAGCCTTTATCAACACAGGGCAGAAGCAAAACAGACACAGGCCCAAATCTGGAGGGAGAGGGAGAGCATCTCCTGCCTCAAAATCCAGAAAAGAACAAAGCTGCATTCTGGTCTTGGCCCACAATATTGATTTTCTCACTAACTGGCCAAATTACACACATATACCCCGCAACATTACTGCTTGGCATGCACTTCTCTCCAGACTCCATTTTTCTAGCACATTCAGCCCATTTACTTTTTGCCTTCCATGCAATAAATCCTGCTCATTCTCTAAGTGTGATCAAAACAGACACAGCAGTCTGCTGCCGTTCCCCAGACTTCTTGCCCGTGGGTGATCTCTCGCTCCTCTGTCGCTCAGGGACCCTTTGCAGCTGCCAGCCGCTGCCACACTCATCCCCAACATAAACCTGCCACCTTTCACTTCAGGCATTGAAAACAACATTTCCCTTTTGAAACCCCATCAGCTGCCAAGGCAAAAGGGCTTGGAAATAACCCTTCTCGCTGCTCTTGCTTGCCACGCTTACATATGTTCCCCAGCTGGAAGATTTGCAGCTTGCATGTCAGCGGCACTGACCCCGCTGCAGCTCCTGACCAAGCCCCTGCTGCCGGCGTGATTTGCGGCACGCTGGCTGCCCGAGGGTCGTTGGTTGTGTGGGAAGGGAATTAACCTATTTGCAAGGATGAGCGAGGGAATTGCTGATCTCGTTTTCCCCCTCTCCCTGCGGCCCTGCAAGCAATGTGTCTCCCCGAGAGTTCTGCAGCGGCCTTAACTCCTCCGGCTGGAAAAAGCATGAACCATGATCCTTGCTGCTGGGGCAATAAATATTCCCCCCTCCACCCATCCGCACAGCAGGGTCAAGAGCCTGTAGGTCAGCCCAGACGAGCTGAGGACTCTTGTAGCTCGCTGCCCTGCTCGCCTCCAGCCCCACAGCTCACAGCATTTCTCCTGCACGTCCCTTGGCAAGATCCACTGCCTGCTACCGATTTAGAATGGCATCCAAATCCTTTGGAGCCAACGGCTACAGCTGTGCCAGGAGCAGAGGCTCTGGCTGTAACAAGGGAGAGGGTAAGGACCAGGAGTGAGACATGCTTACACGCTGCCCGTACCCTGCCTGTCGCTCTGGGGAGGTGCCCTTGCCGGTACGAAGTACCCTTTGGTGGTATAACTCCATTTTGCCTGCGCTGGTTGCTAAAGGCAGCCTGGAGGAGCTAAGCTGCAGGCAAGCCTTTGAGGATGTGGTGAAATTATACAGCTCGTTTGATGAAATCATACCCTTGCTGGCAAACGAAAAATCCAGCAGCACAACAAATCCTGCCTGGGGGCTCTAGGATTAGATTAAAAACACAGCAGCCACTTGACGCAAAGCACCAGTTCTGTATAAATTCAGGCTGCTGGTTCACAGCTGCCCATTCATCTGTGTACTTGCAGATCTTGTGCCAGATCAGGAATTATCTGTACCACTCCACCCTCCCGTCTCGGGCATTGCCACTGCTCCCCAGGTAGCATCATAAAGAACAAAGCTGCCGCACACTCAGCTCAGGGGCTCTGGTTCACCTAGTATTCCTGATATGCGCAGCACATACACACAGTCCTACGCAGTACCCGAGACATGCACCCAAGACACATGCATAGCACCTGGGATGTGTGCAGCACAGCACCCAAGACAGCCACAGCACCCAAGATACACGCGGCACCCTTGACGCGTGTAGTGCAGCACCCTCGATGCATGCAGCACAGCATCTGAGACACAGATGCACAGCATCCGAGACGTGCACAGCACCCGAGACGTGCACAGCACCCTTGATGCATGCAGCACAGCATCTGAGACACAGATGCACAGCATCCAAGATGTGCACAGCACCCGAGACGTGCACAGCACCCTCGATGCGTGCAGCACAGCACCCAAGAGGAAGGCTGGGGCCCGGCGTGTGGGTCACTCTCGCTCTCACTAGAGGGAAGCAGTCTCCAAGAGAAGCCGGACGAGGATCTCTCTGGGCAGCCGGAGCTTTCCAGGCCTCCTTCCTGACATGAACCAGCCCTGGGGGAGTCTGTGCTACCATCCCTGTGCAAGGCAATTCCCTCGGAGCTGCCTCGGATCAGCCCAGATCTGAACTTCCCCAGCCCTCACCAGGGTAGAGAGAGGCTTTGGCATGAGTCAAAAATTTTAGCTGGGTTCAGTTTCCCTTGCCTCCCGAAATCTCCCTGAAGTGCCCTAATCCCTCCCATGCTCAAAGGCCGGCAAGTGCCAGCATCACCCACCCAGGGACATTTCTCTGGCCGGTGCAGAGTCTCTGCGGAGAACTGTGGGTTTAGCTGAATCCAGGTTTAGCTCAGTCCCATCTCAGTCCAATTTCATAACGCTGTTTCTTTACATTCCTTATTGCTCAGAGAAAAGTCACTGAGAAGCAGTCCTGCATGGATTAAAGCAGGAATGGAAAGTGCTTTGAGATCCAGGTCACGCTAAGCATTGCTCAGTGTGGTTTATACCAGCACAGAAAACAGTGGCTTTCCTAAATTTATTATAAAGCAATGCACCTGTTACAGCCAGGCGGTAAAACTGCAAGTCCCTGCGCTAATAGCAAGCCAGGGCACGCAGGAGCAGAGGAATAGCATTGATAAATGCATCTTCCGCTGCATCAGGACTTTCTATAGGAAAAAATAACTGTGGAGCAACCGAGAAGTGCGTAACTGACCATTTAAAGAGGGCTGCACGGGCAGAAAAGCAGAGAATTCAGGCTTATGCCTTCATTTCTTCTCCAAATCAATTTGATTTGGGATGGGTTTTAGCTGGGACATTAATGTTTTAAAAGCTTCATATATTTATGAAGAGTATTAGTCATACCTACTATACAGATGTGCAGATTTCATGTCAAGGCATGCATATACAAAATACAGTGTGGTTATGTCTAGAAATGAAAAATAAATACCACCATCCTTATTAGGTTTTCAAGAACACAGAACAATTTTTAAAAGACAGTATAATTACTGTATTAAGGCATCTAGAAAAACACCTACTAGGCTGGACAACTTGTTATATAGCCATTTAATGATTATATGATAGACAGATAGACCAGCCAGAGGGATAGAGCATAAAAAGTATAAAAGACCTGATGCAAAAGTCCTTTCTTAAACATTCAGCTTCACATCTAAATACTGTGTTTTTCTGAAGCTTTGTAAAATAGCCTGGAATAAAAACAGATACTTTAAAAATCAATATGGGTAGATGGTTCCACTTCCCCTCTTGCCTTAGGGAAAGAGCCCAGTGAAGGAATAAGTTAAACTTTTAAGGAAGTTTGAGAAAAGGTTAGATTTTGAAACCCCAGAGTGCCTTCTGTAGGCTGATTTAGGGGAAAAAGCTGAGTTTCTGCTTTCTCGTTAGCACTCAGGGTGACATTTTTGCTGCTCAGCTGCCAGGGCAGCATCTCCTCCAGCTGAGGTCTGTGCAAAATCCCTCCCAGCACGGCTGCCTAGTACAGGCTGCTAATTTGGGTGGCCCACTTGTGATGCCCAGTGCCTTCAAACAGCCCCTGATGCACTCCACATGCTTCGGTGGCTGCATTTTGCTAAAAAACTGAGATGCTAAAATACGCTCGGCGCTCTCCCAAAAGAGTGCAGAAATAGCTGAATTAGTGCAGCCCTGAGAGAGGTCATTAGGAGCTGACCTTATTTCGTGACAGCTATTTATCTAAAGAGACAGGAGATTGACCAAAGCTTAACTCCAGGCAAACGGCACAGCTGAGCTCCTCTCGCCTTGCTGCTCTTCCCCACGAACTTGGTGGTTGCCAAAAGGTATCACTTGGTGCATATTTAGCATCCTAAATGTCATGCTGCTAACCGACAACAATAAATGAGAAAATATGATTTAATCTTGACAAGGGACTCCCAGAGAAACTGTGTTTTCTATCTCCCAAGGCATTCTAATACAATATTCACCTAAATCACCACATTTAAGCATCCATCTGTTACAAGCATTGCTTAATATAAACAGCTCAGAAAATTCAAAGGGGGATTCCAATACAAAGTCTCCCAGCTGTGAAGGGATTTCTCTCCCTGCATGAAGGTCCAGTTTAATTTGGGGTCTAAAAGCAGGAGATTTCTTCCAGGAGGAACTCGAGCAGGTCACCCAAAGCAGGGCTTGCTCCATGCCTGCGTGTAGCCCCTTGCCTTCACACCTAAAGACAGCTGGTGTCTACCCAGCTCTAAGGTATGGGCCTAGAAGAGGTTTTTGGAGCAAAACTCAGCAAAAGAGGAAAGCTGGCTTCTTCGGATGCAGTTTCTTGGCAGTGTAAGGCATTGCAGTTGAATTTGGGCTGCAACAGAGCCCTTCTCCAGCACGTTCCCACCCTGTGCCTGCTCTGAGCCACCCTGGGGAGTTGATCCAGCCAAAAAAAAGTCATTGGTCTTTTCAGAAAGGTTATTTTTGGCAGGATCAGCTCCTTGAACCAGTTGGCGTCCTGGCCCCTGGAGCACCAGAGTCTGCAGGAGCCGTGTCCCCAGGGAGAAAGGATGGGCCAGGACTTTTGATGCGAACCCATGGCCATGCTCACTTCCTCCCACTACAGCTTTCCCGTGTGACCTCTGGGGTTTTCGGGAAGCTAGCTTTAGCTTCATGAGGCTATCTCCCTGCTGTGGGCAGGGAGAAGCTCCCCAGCTCCGACCCTGCCCCAAGCCCCTCCTTGGAGAGCCTGGTCAGCCTTTGGGACTCTCCCTCCCCACCTCAATCCCTTCTCCCCTGCTTCTCATATCCCAAGTCTTGCCCCATCAGGCTGAGGATGCCCATGTTGCAAGGTCTGTGCTACATCTGCAGCGATCATCTGCATATCTAACCTAGCAAGCTTACATGTAGCTTGCACTGAGCTTGCACCTTGTGCACAGCTCCCAGCAGAGCAGCAGGGATTGCTTCCCAGGCTCGGATCGCTCCTGGGGAAAGGAGCAACCACAGGGGTTTGCACCAAGCGTGCACTGGTCCTAGCAGTTGATTAGGCATGGGAAGCTGTCCTTGCAAGGAGGAAAATCTAGTGATGGGGCCAGGATGCCCCATCCTTACCCTCTTGCATACAACGTGCAAGGCTGCCTTTCCGCTCACGGGCATCAGAAAAGATCATCTGACGTGCCTGGTCCATCCTGTTTTCAGGCAGCACTGTGCCCAAAAAGCTTTTGGCAGCCTTTTTTGGAAGATATGTCCCAAGATACATCCCCAAGCTGAGTTTGATGCCTTCATAACCTTCCCCCTCCACTTTTCTGCCTCTTTTCACCCAACTTCAGCCACAACTCACTCTCTGCTTTAAGCACTGCTGCGTGTTTGCTTTGGCATAGAGGTTTCATGAAGGAGCTCTCTTTCATAACAAACATGGGTTGCATCCTGTGGTTGGGTTCCAGTGAGATCTAAACCTTCTCCAGATGAAGGGCTCCACCAAGGTTTACCTGGGGCTATGTGTGTGTGCACAGACCAGTCTTTGCCTGCTTTGGTCCCAATTTAGCCAGGCCCACCAGCAGACATCTATCAGCTGGTTTAAATCACCTTCATCTCTCCAAGCAATGGACACAGCAGCTGGGATTTACCCTACCTGCCCTGCAGCCCACACAAGCTACCCTGGGCTCCCTCTGGATCCACCAAAGAGCATTTGCACCCCTGGGACAACCAAGCCCCCAAGAGATGGTTGCAGGAAGGTGCCTGACCTCACCAACTCCCCAGGAGAGCCCAGGGCAGATTTCCCTGGGGGTGCAGCCAGCACAGCCAAGCACCCATGGGCTCTTACCTTCCACACTGACGCTCTGCCTTTCGGCACAGCAGTGTTTATAGCAGCCCCAGGTTATTATATAACAAAAAAGGCTGATTTCACTCCCACCAAACCCAACACGAAGGAGATGCAGGGTCAGAGTTCTGTCAAACCCCACAAGCTGTGTTTGTCTCCTGGCTCAGCAGCGCGTCTCACAGAAAGAGGAAATGGTTTTGGAGGCTGCTTTTTTTTTTTTTTTTTTTTTTTTTTTTTTTTAGATGAACCAAGTGTAAACTAAATGCTGACATGAAGGAGCAACAGGGAAGAAGTTTTGCACCGAGAGAAAGTTTAGCAGTGGCCAAGTGGTTCCCACGAATGCTTTTCTGCAGGAGGGGATCAGCTCTGCTGCAGGAGACAGGGCTTTGTGTATGAAATACCTCTGCAGTGGTGCCTTCAGGTGCCCAAGCAGCTTCAAAGCCAGTCTGCAATTAGTGCTGGTACAACCAGCACTGGGATTAGTCTGCAATTAGTGCTGGTACAACCAGCACTGGGATTAGTCTGCAATTAGTGCTGGTACAACCAGCACTGGGATTTTTCCCTTGCAAAAGCACCAGGTGATTCTTGCAAGCAGGCAGCTGAGAAGAAATTTTGGGTTAAGCCCTGTGCCTTGGGAGCATGACTGAGTAAATAATTTCTTCTTAACTAGGGGCTTGCTCAGAGCCCCCCAAATTGGTACTGACATCAGGGTTTGGTCTGGGGACTTAGAGCAGACCTGAGTCTTCTGGCTCAGGACACCCAGTGCAAACCCACATAGAGCACCTGGGTCCTTCCAAATTCCCCCTAAGAAATAAATACTCGTGTTCATTTTTCAAAGTGTGCTTTGGTAAAGGAGGAGGTCACCAAGAAAGAGCACCCTGAGGTAGTCACTGAGCAGCCTTCGTGGGGCTCTTCTCATTACCTACGTGATGGAGCAGGGAAGGGAGCTCATCACAACACCCAGCTCCACCAGCTGCCGGGACACAAACACACTGCAGCGTTATTTATCAGCACACACAGGCTCTTCTCTGCTTGTAGATCAGCCTAATGGGATTTTCTAAGCAGAAAACCCCCAAGGAAGGGAACAGAGCAAAGGAGAGGGGACACCCATGCCCCCCATGATGGGGAGGAACCAACAAGGCAAGGGGAGCAGCACTGCTGCCTCTCCAGCTGCAAAGACCGAGCAAGAACAGGCGATGCCCCTCAGCATTTGCAGCATCTCTGCCTGCCATTGCCTAAGCTCACCAGAAGGGTTTCTGAAGAAATAGTTATCTCCCTACAGCTTTGGGATCAAGTAATTTATGCTCAACAGCAAGCCTTAAAGAAAATCTTCTAGCAGCCATTAACTCTGATACAGCTCTCCCCAGGCTCAGACAGCTATAGCTTAGGAACAACCTACTCAAAGCATTACCAAGGGATGCAGTATACATCTAAAATGAAATTCATGGAATATGTTGGCCTAACAGCTCTAGCAGTAGCTGTAAGAAAAAAGGAAGAACCATGTGGCTCAGCCCTTTCACCTCCCTTCAGCAAACACATACAACCCAAGCACATAGGTTACAGAGCCTACAAAATACATGACTTGCTCCAACCACTGAAGCATCAGAGAAGAAAAGAAGAAAAAAAAAAAAGAAAAAAAAACCCAAACCAAAACACTGCAACAAAAGCACTTCCTTTCACCCTGCTCCCAATTAGCCATATCAGGCTGCACCCTGTTGAATTTAAACGGACTGTGGTCAAATAAGCACATTGGGGAGGTGTCTATATAAAGGTGAGGCTTGTTTGCTATATAAGTAGTGGAAAAAAGGTTAAGAAGTCTTCCTTTGGGGGTAGAACTAGCTCTGCTGTAAGCAATAGGAGTAATTCTCTTTATTGGCTTTGCCTTCTGTAGGCAACGTTAATGCAAAAATATGAAATATACCTGGAAAAGATCTCTGGGAGAGCTTAAGCAGAGGAATGTGATTGCTGGGGGGGACGTTGTTTAGACTCTAGGCAGAAAGTTAGTGAGAGCAGAAGGAGTTAGCCTAGCCTGGGAGGGATTAGCTGGAAAGCCATCTAAACCCAGATCCCTGCAGGACCCTGATGGCCGGGGTATCTCTGACCGTGTTCTCTGTGATGGAAACTTGCAGCAGCCACAGATTTAGAAATTACCTCCAGACTTACTGTTTGCTGTGACCTGAGCTAAGGAACAAGCTCAGGGGAAAAAACAGCATCCTGGAGATGTAAGAATATTTCTCTCAGGTCCCTGCTGTGCTGACGGTAAGGGGTTTGAGGATGGGGTCTGCCAGCCTAGGGTAATGCCTCGGTCAGGATATGGCCTGAGGTGTATCAGAAAGGTTTTCTCAGCTCTGCCAGAGCTGCAGAGTTTCCCCAAGTGCCAAGCTCAGCTAACTCAGCTGCTTAGTAGCAGCAGTGGCTTACACTAAAAAAAAAAAAAAAAAAAAAAAAGCTGTTTTTGTATCTCCTACACCCAGTCAAACCACCCCGGCTGCGAAAGAGGAGCGCTCCGAGCACAGAACGACTGTGCCGCAGGCTTCGCGAAGAGAAAAGCGACAACTTCAGCTGCCAAAAGATCTGCGCTTGCAGAAGCGACGCTTTATTTTTAGGGAGTTTGCAAGGCAGAAAGGCAGCACGGTGCACACAGCCACTGGGTGGCAATCGCCATCCGGCTGCAGCACCCAGCCAGCACCCCTGGGACCTGCTGAGCATCCCTTCCCTTCACCCCACATGCAAATGCGGGAACATCTGGTAGTAAGGACTTATAAAGATAGCCCTCAGCTAAGCAAATATAGGAACAGGGTCTCAACCAAGCTGTCATGTAGTTAAAGGTGTTGGGGTTTTTAATTATTTTTTTTTTTCAATGCTCATTTGCCTGTTGTAGTTCACCCTGCTGGGTCTCGCTTGGCTTTATCGCCTGCCTGCAGGTGCTGTGCAGCGTGTGGCCCGGCACGGTGGCAGTGTCCCCATCCTGCTGGGGAAATGTGGCCCTTTGATAAGGGATCCTGTCCTTTGAAAGGTCTGAATTATCCTTAAAAGCCTCTAGTTTACTCTCCCTGGCTGCTTTGAGCAGGGCTGGGTGTCCTGTGCACAGGATCCAGGCTGTGCCTGGAACTCAGGCTTGCCAGCATCCCAGGGGCACCCAGGCAATATTCGGGGCGGGGGGGTGGGGGGGGCTGTTCTCTGAAATGCAGTCAAGGCGTTTGTGCAATTCCCTCTTGCTCTTTGCAGGCTGGTTTGGGGTTAGGACCGAAGGGCTGGAAAGGAAACCTGCGGTCTGGGAGACTAGAGCCCGCTTAGGGTGGGAGCTGGAGGCGGATTCAATGTGCTTCTGCCGCAGGCTTCCTTTGCAGCCTTGGGTAAAACCCTCCGTGTGCCCCGGCCTCCGTTCACTGTCTGCGCAATGGGGACATCAGCACAGCTCTGCCCTGGGGAGGTATTATGAGGACAAGGGTATATCTGAAATATCCAGAGTGCTTAAGCTGTACTTGCAGCAAGTTTTTTCATGTATACTGCAGAACAGCATAGTTTAGGTCCAAAGACCTGATGATTCAAGTCTACGTACTAAAATGCACCAAGCAGCAAACCACTGCACAGACTTTTGGTTGGGTTGGCTCTACCCAGTCCCCGCTGCAGTTTTCAGAGATGCTTTACCACCAGCGTTACTCTGAACCACACTGATAACAAACCTTCAACCACCACTTTCATCCCTGCCCCGCAAAAGTTGCTTTACCCAGACTTTGGCTCTTACAGCCCAGGCTAGTTTTGGAGATCCCCAAGATGTTGGGTTGATGGCCATGGAGGAGACAACCCCTGCCTGGAGCAGGCACTCTGCCCCCATACAAGTGCAGCCACCTCTGCCCCATCTCCCCAAACCACTGCCCCACCTGAAAGGAGGTGGTGGGGTAGCATCACTCCAGTGCCAATGAGTAAGACACTGTGGTTCCCCTCTGGTTTTGTGGGGCCAAGCACCATGGCTTGCGATGCTGCGATAGGTCCCAGGGCTCGGTGCTGTGGTCACCGCTGAAGAAATAGCTGCAGTGGTAACGGGGAGAGAAATTGTAACAGGCGGTGGAGCAAGGAGAACCAGGGCACTGCTACCACGGGAGAGCAAAAGGTACCCGGGACTGGGGCAGGAGCAGAGGAAGGGGCCTGATGGAGAGGGAGAGATGGGGTGATGGTGCAGGACCATCTCCAACATTGTCAGTGCTTATCCAAAATTAGTTGCCTGGGGGAAAGGCGGGAGATGGGGAGGGAAGGGTGGTTGCAAGGAGGAATGGGGAGGAAAATTGAAGAAAGGGATGAAAATAGCAGGCTGCGGCATCTGCACAGCCACCTGCAAGGCTCATCTCCCCTGGACTTGGAGGGAGTTGCTGAAGGAGCAATCAACCTGATGCTGCCAGAAGTGGCCAGTGAGGGGGGACCGACACCCCATTTCAGTTTAAGGAAGGAACGAAGGGCTGTCAGGGCCACTTCTTCTGGGAGGTGATTAATGCAAACATCCTCCAGCGTGGTGGCCAGGCTGCTGTCTCATTCTGCAGGCGATTGGGTTTGCCCTCCAGAAGAGACGCTCCCCATTGCAGATGGCCCCGCTGCCACCCTGAGCACACAAGGCAAGGCAGAAGATTGCCATCAGCTCAGTGATGAGAGCCCATTTCTGACTCCAAGAACAGCATTAACCATAAAACCATCTTGTTCTTATTGGATGAAGGCAATGAGTGAAGAATTTACATGGGTGCGGCCTTCCCAGAAGGGGTGAAGCTGATACCTCAGCTCTCCATGCTCCTGAGCACAAATACCCTAATTCAGCTGTCACATTTCTCAGGCTAATCATTAAGCAGGAAAATGCCTTTACAGCTTACAAGAATTTTGCTTGCCGTCAACATCTGCTCCCAACCGAAGGCTGCCAAAGTTTCCAGGAAACCCTCTCAGCCTTTTTTATTGTATTTATTAAATATTGTAACTCAGTGCTGGTGGCATGTTTTAGGCGAGTGTCTCAGGAGATTAAAATCCTGTTTTTAACCATGCAAATGGTCTAACGAGGGCTGGGTGGAAGAGATATTAGGGCGTGAAGGGACTTTGTTCTGCTGGTTTTCAGACATGGATACACAGATACTCAACCACAAGAAGCTGGTGCTTGGGCTCTCCCAACTTAGAAGGCCACCAGGTTGACAGGAGATGGTTGCAGTTCTGGTTCCTGGCCAACCTGGCCACCAGATCCTTCCAGTTCACCTCCAGGTGATGTTACCCTAGATGGCATCAGCTGGTCGCGGCTGCAGAGACGGGTTGAGAGGAGGTGGTTGCAATTCTGGTTCCTGGCCAACCTGGCCACCAGGTCCTTCCAGTTCACCTCCAGGAGATGTCACCATAGGTGGCATCAGCTGGTCATGGCTGCAGAGATGTTTTATGGGAACCAGGAGCTCTGTGCGGCTGAGCCGCTGTGCCCACGTGGAAGTGAGGGCCCTGCTGCAGTTTCACGCAGGTGGAACCAAGAACAACAGGAGGCACCGACACCGAAAGTCCTGCCTTGGTTTCAATGGTGAACCACACGGTTTTGTTGCATTGTTTTTATTCTCAGCCCAAAAATTACTCTGACCTGGTTATTTCCCCCGAAACCATCACGAATCGGCACTCAGCCAATCGGGGCAAGGCTCCTCGCCCAATATTCCGTTCTTCCCTTTTATGGTCATAATCTGGCCTCTCCGAGAAAAAAAAAAGGTGAGAACGGACCGCACCAAGATGCAGTCAGTTGGTTCCACATGACAGGTTGTCCTGTGACCCACTCCTGTCAACATACTGCAGGGCCAGAAAAAGGGGAAAAAACTCATCAGGCAGAAGGTGATGACACTTGTGGGCTCAAAAACACAGAGTCCCAGCAGGCATCTGAGATGATGAGACATGGAGAGCATCCACGGATGTGCTGTCAGACACCCTGACCACCTGTGCTAATGAAAACCAACGAACTGGGGCCCAGGAAAACAGTACTGAGTACCGTGACTGATACTGGCTGTGGTTCTGGGAAGACTTCCAAGGCTTGGCCTTGAGTTGGACGCATGTTGCTCTTGTTGTTCAGCTGACATGGAAGCTAAATGCTAACAGAGAGACCTCAGTACAACTGAGGAAAGATGTTCCTCTTCCCACCCATAATCATGGGAGCAGAAAGATAGGCACTGATTTCTCTTTGTGGGTAGTAGATGGCATTTACAGACCTCAGCCCTTGGGACTGCAACACCTCAAGCCCGTCATCAATTGATTCATGATCAAACCCTGATCTGAGGCTCATTTGCAAATTCACACTGCAGGTCCTGGCTGAAGTACAACAGAAGTCAAACCCTGCCCCCAGGTGCGAACCCAAACCTTCCCAGAACTGAAGATGTTTGGATCTTCAGATGTTTTTTTTCTGATCTCCTCCTGGTTCCCAATCAAGTAAGTACGTATTAGTCTTTGCTTGTTTTATCCTGCACTTGAGAGGAGGCAGGTAAGGTAAGGCAGATAACACAAGCCATAAAGGAAACCACTTTCCCACTCCAACCTTGAGCAACTTTCCTGGGGGACCTTTAGGGAGCACTAGCTTTTGTTCTCACCAGTGACAGGATTTGTAATTATTGGGTCTTTTCAAGCGGGATGAGCTAGAAGAAGCAGTCGTGAAGAATCAGGGACCCAAACCCTGATCTCTGATCAGTGCAGCTCCACCAGATCCTGACGTGGGTGCGTACATCTCGATCCACCCACCAGTACTCACCGTGCAGCTGCATGCTCTTGCCCTTAAAAAATGCAGTATATTTCACAAGCAGAATCTCTTGTCATAATTTGTGACTCTTAATTCCACTCTCAGATGGCAAGAGAAACAAATTACTGGAAGAGGAAAAAAAAGTCTGCTTGAAGCAATGTTAGAGCAACGTTTGGCTCCTGTCTCACCCAATCCTTAGTCTGGGGCAGCCCCATAAGATAAATAAGCTCCAAGGGAACATGTTTATTCCCAGCACCCCAGCATGTTTCCTCATGCCGATCATATTAAGACTCCTCTCCTGGCATGAGTGCATTCAAGTATTTGGTTAGAAGGCACATTCCTCTGCCAAGCAAGAAAAGAAGAGGTGGTGTCACTTAAAGAGGATTTAATAAATGTTGTGTTGGGCCCAGGTTGAGTGTCATGTAAAACCCCTGGAGCCAAGCTAGGAAATTTGATATTAATGAGCAGGGGAATAGCCTCTGAGTTTCATCACCCCTTCCACAGCAGCACAGTCACCCCAAAGCTGCCGAGGAGATCTCATTTCTTTTGTGTGCTGCTTCTGACAGCCCCATCATGTAAAATTAGAACATGGGAAGTTTCAGGAACAAATTCTCAAATGTGCTTCAGTTGCAAGAAGAAGAAATTAGTACCATGGGGAAAATTTCCTCCCAGGCTGAAACTCTTGTCTTGACAAATGAAGAGAAAAATGCCCTGCCGAGTCAGAGGTGTAGAGAGTGGGGAAGGATGGAGGATACCAAGCATTTAGTCTCCAAAAATCTTGACCCAAAATTTCATGACTCTTTACACCGAGAGTCCGGAGCAAACCAGTTGTGCAATTTCTATTTTCTAATTTCTGCACATCTGCTCATTAAAGGGATGCAGCAACAGGAGTGGTAGGAACAGAAGGAGCATTTCTGGGCATCCGAATCAGCCCCAAGACTTGTCTGAAAAGCCTGTGTAATGTCGCTGTATAAATTCATGAGCCTCTTCCTCTGGGGAGCCATGCTTTAGTGCCAAAAGGTACTGCAGAATTACAGCAATCAGAAAACAATAAAAAAATAAAAAGCTTGGGAAAACGCTGATGAGAGAAACTGGAAAAATTAGGGTTGTTAGAAAGACAAATGAGAAATAATAAAATCCAGGTATTAAATGATTGGTGGGAGGCAGGAGGTAGATTAAGAGTTATTTTCATGGCTTGTACTCCAAGCAAAAGAAGCAGATTAAAGGAATAGATGAGAAATTAACCCCCCAAAAAAGGGTAGTGCTTTCACCTGGCAGAGGTAATTAGGCTGGGGAGCTCACTGCCACATGCCCCTTCAGCTGAAGCCACCACCTGAAGAGGTTCACATGAACCTCAAGAATACTATCCTATTAACAGCAATAAAAGCAGTGCGGAAAGGGCTTTTAGAAACCGAACCTCCCCCCGCCCTTCTTGCTTTTTTTCTTTAGACATCTGGAGGAAAGCAGCCACTGGACCACAAGACCGAAGCAAGAAGTCTGTTGAAGTCTTGACGTTAGCCAAAGGAGACCTCAACCACGATAGGGACTGCTGACACCCACACGAGTCTTCCCCCTGAGCCTTGACCCACCATATGCTGGACATATTTAAAATAAAGCCCATCATTCATCCCTAAGGATGACCTTAGCTCAACAGATTTCTGGTAATCCAGTGTTGTGACAGCTCGTTAATGTTTAACTCCGGATCGGCGGTTCACTGCTAGGGCAGAGCACAGGGTAGGCAATATTCCCACTGAGCCCTGATAAGAGATACAACATCCTACCACAGGGGTTAAATAATTGGGGCTTAAATAATAGCAACCGGCTATAGCTGATGAAGGTTTATGGCCTGACTTGCACACTCCTTGCCCCGGATGGATATAGTCTTATGAACCAAACCATATTCAAGAAACAAAGTGACAGTACCTTATTGCAGAGCTGGTTTAACAAGACCAGAGGGAAGCGCAGGTGGTTTCTCACCACTTTATGATGAGTTGTACAATACTTGTTCTTTTTTTCCCCCATAAATCTCCAGCTCCTGGAGTCCTGTCGTTACATGAGAATCGTTCTTCCTTTTTTTGAAAAACAAGAACTGCAAAGACTCTCCGAATGGAGAGACAAAGACACAAAAGGATATTTTTGCAAAGATTGTGCGTTTTAACACAAGTTTCCTGGGTTCTCTGGGGTCTGACTTGTGGCATTTTGGAACATTTTGAGTTTTTGCATAATTACTGACCCTGGCAAAAGCAAGGGGACATGGTGGCCAACAAGATAAAAGAACTGGGAGAATTAATCCTGCCTCTTTAATTCTGCCAACCTTTTTAAACTGCTCGACCTCTGGAAGGCAAGAGCTCAAAAGTGAAAATAAAAGACAAGACAAAGGTCACTTACTTGATGCTTGCCAGGGGGGCAGAATGTGCTTGGCTTTCACAAATACTCTCCCACAAGTTTTATGAATGGTTTGTCAGACTTCTCTGCAACTCCCATGTCCCCAGAAGGCCTCCAGCAGCTGGGACCGGTCCAGATCCACCACATGGGGATCCTGAACTGGTAAGGCCAGCTCAGGGGTGTCCCCGTCCCTGCACCACAGGTTGAAAATGAGATTTCCTTTCCATTTCATTGCAACCCCTCCAGGTGAACAAGTATTTCTAAGGGAAAAAGGGGATGGCTGCAATCTTTCACTTTCCTTTCCAGTCTTCGTACCTCTCCGAAGGTCAGGAGGTGACATTTGAAGGAGAACAGCCCAAACACTGAGGACCTTGACATTCAAAGCCGCACTGCAGATGTCCTCTCTAAACAGTATTTTTAGTTCAGAAGCAACATCTATGTTTGTTTCTTCCTCCTGTCCTATAAGTTAAAAAAACAAAATTCCTGGAATCTCAGCTCCTGGTTCATTTAAGTGACTCACTAGAAAAAGTGTTGAAACATATAAGCCACAGCTGCCTTGCAAGTGGCCATGGGCTACAGTTTGAAATCTCTTCATGTTTTTCTTCCTCACTCATCTTGTCAGTTTGCCTTAATAGTAAAGACCAGTTTTCTAGCAGCCAGAAGTACCTAGAATTTAAGATCAAATTTTCCCATTACTCCCATCTCTCCAATCAGCAAAACATTTTCCTTTAGGTTAGGAGAAAATGTTACACCGTGAGTGCATTGTTTCTACCACAGCCTTGCAGGCGTGGCGGCCAAAGGATACAGATGAAGTAAGGTTTTCTACATGGGATGATATTTTTCCTTAGCTCACAACCCATGAAAAAAAGCACAAACATCTACAGATGCACCTGATGATAGTCACAGCATCTGACCCATCTCCTGGAGGGTGCCCACCAGGTCTGGCTTGGAGATAGGTTTGTGTGCAAGATGTGCCTTTCTATCGGCTGGTTCAGAGCAGGGCCACCCACCGAGCTTTGCCTTCATTTTCAGTGGGTCTTTTTCTGTTGTTTGGAAGGTTTCAGACAGAGCTAGTGTTTCCTCAAGCCAAAAATAGGCTTCAAAATGTCCTTGTCTAAATGCCTTACTTCAGGGTGCATGCAGAGAGCTGCTGTGAAAGCCGTGGTGCACCAGGGACACGTCCTGACCCCGGCTGGCTTGGGTCAGCAAGTGGAAACGCCAATAAATCCAGGGAGAAAGAAGAAATTGATGGGAATAGGACCTTATAAATTGTCATGCACCTTGGTGTAGCTGTGCTTAGTGAGTGACTACCCAGCAAGATGCTGAAAACCTGTTTGACTTGGCATTAATTGACCCTGCTCCTGTTTTGAGCTGCAAGAGCATCCTTTGATAGGAAGTGGAGATGCTCCTTGCAGTTCATTCCCTGATGCTCTTTAAAGGGATTCAGGGTGGTTTTTTGCAGGCTTGCTCACTCCTTTCATGGGAGCATCAGCCGGGTGAAACCCCCGAGAGGCTGAGCAAAGCCGTTTGCTCTCTTGCGAAGGACCTTCACGCATCGGTGGGGTTGTGTTTCCTTTTCTGGGAGCGCAGGCGAGTGGTGGAGCGAGCTGATGCCAAGCGCACAGAAATGGTATTGCACAACACCGGGACAACGCCAGCTTCCAACCGTCAGGGCTGTGAGGCGGCAGCAGCGGCGGGAGGAGAGGACGTGCAAGTTGATGCCTTTTGCGGCCCCCGGGGTCTTTTTATACTTTTAGAGAAGTTGGGCTCATCCTAAGTTCCTCTCCCACAGATTGTTCCTGTTGTTGTTGCTGCTCCGACCCCGCAGATCATGTGGCTCGGTGTGACCTGGACCCAGCAAAGCTGGGTGCCAGGAGCTCCGCGTGCCCCCCCACGCTGGGGGATGGTGGTGACAGTGAGGACAGAGGTCCCTCTGGCTCCAGCAGCCGGGTGCTTTTGCCTGTTTGCCATCCTTCTCACCCTCGGTCCATGCCTTCAGGGTACTTGGTCCCCCTTTAACTTCCTAAATATGAAGTGCTCTCTGTTCCTCTACCAGCTACCTTGGCAGCTGTGCCAGAGAGTGACGCCAGCGCCAGGACCCCAAAAAGGTGTGCACAGGCAGAGAAAAGGGCTCTCCTTTCTAGACAGCATCCCTTGAATATGCTTGGCATGAAAGGCAGGGTCATGTATAAAGGTGAAGTTTTCCCACCCTGCTGCTGGGTCTCCTTTAGCTTTTATCTGTCTGCTGCACCATGGCCTGAATCCAATCTGTCATTTGGATGCAATAAACCGTCATTGATACGTGGGACCGGGTTTGCTCAAGGGTTCAGCTGGGAAAGTGAGCTGTAGCCCTGCTTTAGTGCACACCTGGATCTGGTCATGGTCTTCTGGCCAAAGTTGTCCGCTCTTGGCACCAGGGATTGCAGGGTGGCCACACAGCTGCTGCGGGGGACACCAAGTTGGGGGAAAAAGGGATGGCACCCCCGTCCCCTCCTCCTTGCTCCCAGGAATATACCCAGAGCCAGGCTGGCACAGAGAGCTTTAACAGCCAGTGCCAGGACAGTTAGAGGCATCACTGACCAGGTCGTTAAACAGTCAGGCAGGCAGCTCATTGGGATGGGTCTGCGGCAGCAATTCCCCACAGTGTTCCGTTCGGAGCTGCTGAGCTCGGATGTGTGCTCAGATGCTTTCTGTGAGGCTGCCAGCACCAGTGGGCAGCAATGGGTCCTGTTCCCCTCGCCTCTCCTGCCAACTCCCAGGAGCAACAGGTGGATTTTTATTCTGCTGTTTTTCTAAGGGAAAAATCCCAAAGCGGGAAGCATCCACTTGGCAGTGGCTTTCATTAAAGCCCTCCACAGAGAACAGACCCAGGTCTGTGCCCTACAGACACAGGCACAAAGCAGCCCACTCCAGAGAATATTCTAAATTATTCATGCCAGTGACTAGTTTCTGAATTAACCATATTGATTCACAGCACAGTTCCTGCTGCAAACCCTGCGTGGAGGGAGCAGCCGGTGAGTCAAAAGAGCAAACAGCTTGCTCAGTTGTATAAGAAACAGGATGGTGAATAATAGCGAGACTCTGACCATGCCATTACATTTATGGCTGGAGCACGTGGCGAAAGGGATCGAGGTGTGCAGGGAGGAGGGAGAGAGTGGAGGCAGAGCCAAACCAGCCCTGAACCATGCAAAAAAACCTGTAGCTCTCGAGAGGTGGTGGGGACTTGTGTTCTCCATATCCCAGCCCCAAATTGAGCCATAGGAGCCAGTGATGGAGATGCTCTTGCACAGTGCATGCTCCAGCTCTGCTTCTGTTGCTGCAGGAGGCAGCAGACACTGCAAGCCCCAGCCAGGATCATGTACTTATCTTGCTAGCAAGGTTGTTAAAGCCATGTGAATTTATGACAGCAAAATAACATACGGACAAATCATGAAATCATAAGTTTCAAGTTTCAGAGCAAGGGGCAGGGAGATGGTCCCAGGGGACCAGCCCCTCCTTGCAGAACAGGGGTTGCAGTAAGCCCTCGAGGCTCTCCAACCTCTGAGCGTGCAGAAAGCGCGCTCCGAAAGCCAAGCGGAGCTGCATCCCAGCCTGGAGAGAGCTCTCCGCTTCCCCCTGCAATCCCCCCCAGTAACACACGGTGTGCCTGTCTATTTTTTGCAGGGCCTCCAGCCCTTCCAATGGTGAAAGAGCAGCAACGATTTTGGGGAAGTGGTTTTTCACAGCCCTAAAACTTTCTCTGGAGAGAGGAGCACCCTGAGGCAGGGCTCCTGGCTGTCATCCCTGCACCACCAGTGAGGCTGGACCCGACCATGGCAACTCTGCCTGCAGCAGGATGGAGGAGGAGGGCTTTTAAATTCCCTGTTTTCCACCTTTTGAGGACATGGGCTCCACAGGGGGTGGAGGTTCTCCATCCATGTTCCCGCCTTCAGACTTCCTGGGATGCACGTGCCTGGCAGGGACACAAGGTCTCACTCGCTCCCACCCGGGAGAGCACCCACCATCGCTCTCCCAAGCTGCAAAACAGGGCTGGTGCTGAGGAGCAGGCGGCACCCTCTCTGTTAATTGGGGCTGATGCCCCATGCCGGGCTCCTCCATCACTCAGGGCCATGGAAAATCCCACCTGCTCATATATATATATTTTTTTTTTTTAATTTTTTTTCCTCTAACAACTTAGCATGTGGTTTTCACAGTGACTCAGTACAGGCTCTGAGCAGCTCTGCAAGCAGAGCCGAGCTCATGTCAGACTCTGTTTTTAGTCAATCAGCCCTAATTAACGTTGACGGTAATGGTTTTCAATGGCTGTGGATTCTTCCTGTTCATACATAAGAATATTTCCACTGTTCACTTTCCAGGCTGCGGTTGTTATTTCTAGCAAGATATTTTCCCCCATGATCCTCATACACATTTTCCAGAAGTATTTGAAACTCCTAATTTCAGGGATTGCCTTTTCTTTTTGCTAGCCGTGCTGTTATATTTATTACAAACAGAAAAGCGTGTTTTTCAATGGCAACTATCAAGAATAAGCAGCTAAAAAGAAATCCATACACTGAACAAGCCACTCTTACCTTAGCTCTGTATTTTAGTAATATTGGGATTAGGATATTTGAATTTTGATAAGACATGGGAAAAGTTTGTAGCAGTAAAATAATACCCAGGCTCCCTATAGGATCCTCAGCACAAACATTCACACTTTAAATGATACAGAGGGTTGTTTGGGGGGGGTGGAATTTAAAAGAATCCACAAAGAGAAATGTTTTCAGGTCCTTGAAGTGCAGAGGAAATATTGAATATAAGCAGAGGGAGCGGTTTGGCTGGGTAAGTGCACAGCACCGGGGAATGCACGATTCATGGCAGACGTAAAGAAATGCACGGTAGATTGTCCATATGCCTTAATGGTTCATATAAATAGATGAAACTCCACTGGATTTGTTATTGGTGAACTTAATCTTGTCTCAAGGAGCATTTGGTGTCTATGGAAGGTTTATTTGTATTGCCTATTAGAGCGCAGATGATTTAACAAGCTTATCATAACCTAGAGGGGGGTTTATTGTATAATTGATTCTGTGCTATTGCTGGATATACAGCCCCACTGCACAGCAGCCTGGGTCCCACGGCAAGACCGACAGACAGGTCGTGATGGTGCAAAATGACCATTGCCAAGCGAGCAGCGCGATGTTCAATCTCCGATCTTTATGGGTCCGCCAGAGCCACGGGCAGAGATGATATAACAGTGTCCAGCTTTGGCCCCGGGCTGGCTCTGCTGGGACCAGCATCAGGATGCAGCGTCGGGGAGCTGCTCTGGACAGACAGACAGACAACCTGGCAGGGACCCCACACCATCCATGGGATTTGCACCCTACCGCAGCCCTGCATCCCGCATTATCAGAGAGTGGCAACAGCTCCTGATGCTCCTCTGGCTGCATCTCCCCTCCGCCATGCTCTCACACCGCCCTCCCTGATGCTGCGGGCAAGGCAAAAAAACATGGCAAAGCAAACCCAAATCGCATGTCAGCGGCATTCGGTGCCGAATAACCCCACGCTCTCACCACCATCTGCCCACTGAACCAGCACTGCCACCGTGAGCAGCCCTTGCCTGTGTCCCAGCTGGGAAACCGGTCGGAAAATGAAAATTAAGTTTCCCTGACCAGCAAAAATACTGCAATGAGGTTGATTATTTTTGGTGATAGCTCCAGCCAAGCAGAACCAGGACTGGGCTGTCCCCCGCCTTCGAGCAGCACCCGCTGTTCTCTCACCCCTCTCTAGCGTGTTTCCTGCCGTCACCCAGCCCTGGCGATTTCTGGGATGGTTTTTGCAATTGATCTCCAACTGTGTGGGATGAGAAAGGGGCCAAATTTGTGCCCGAACCCCCTGCTGCCAGCACCCAACATCATATCCCAACTCCCCATCAGCACCCACTAGGAAGGATGCAGGATGATCAGTCAGTACAAGGCGCTGCATGCAAGCGTTAGCTAGAAAAGGGCTTTATTTCCTTACAAGCTCCATTATTTCAATGCAAAGCTTTTTCTTTCCCCCACTGTGGATTCTCACATGCAAGAAGCCATAGCGAAGCCCCTTCTCGGGAAAGCTGCCGCTCTGGGGGGATTTTGCAGGGCGGGCAGCCAATGCAGAGCTCTCCCCACAGAGAGGGGGAATGGGGAAACGCTCCTGAGATGCTGCACTGAAAGGCTGAGCTATTTTCTAATAATTTTTTTTAATTTTTTTTCGGTTTTGCACTACCTTGTGGCTTTATGGGAACTCGTGGGAGTCTTTCGGCACGTAGCGTTTTCATTAAGGAACATGAATCCTGTTTTCTTACAGACCTTCCTCATCACCAAAACCCAAAGGGAAGAAAGAAAATCATTACCCAGGAGACGGCAAAAGCAGGTCTTCCTAAATATGTGTTTCTCAGCTTGCTGCTCCTTGCAAAGGCTGCAAATAGCAGGGACAAGTCCCTGGGTCCTCTGCAGAAAGGATGGGGTGAAGGCTGTGGTGCTCCAGTCCCAGAGCCCAGCCAGGGTCTGCTGCCCAAAGCAGCATCTTCAGCTCCATCTGGGTCAGAAAATGAGATTTTGTACATGGGAAAAGGCCCACAATCTCTGTAAACCATCCTTGCAATACACTTCTTCACATTTCCTAATTGCCTTTTTGCAGAGGTTATTATTGAGTAATGCCTATTTTGTTGAAAAATTGCACCATAAACAGCCAACGGGGAAGGAAATAAATAATTGCTAATAAATGTCAAAATAGATTAGCAAACCAGAAAGGCCAAGAAAGAACAACTTTTTTTTTTTTTTGGCTTGGAAAATAACTGCAGGGTTCTTGCAAAGATTCTATTTAATGAAAACTATTCCAGTACCTTGCAGGGGAGTTAATGCTTTGTCATTTCCTCAGACTGGGTTAAAATACTGTCTGACTCCTCCGCAGTCTGCAGCAAGCCTGGAAAATAGCTTTCTCTTCTGTAAGACATGGATAAGAAGTAAATAAACTGGGTTGTTTTTTTTCTGAGCACATTGGGAGCTCAGAGTCCTGGATGCAACGGCTCTACCAGGCTCCAGTGCTGGGAAATTTGAGGGCTTTATTAGCTCTCCAGAGTCTAAAATTATACAAGATAATGTGCATCCCGCTGACGTTTAGTATAAAATAAGCTTCCAGGTCCCCTCAAAGCAAGGCAAAGCTGGGGAAAATAGAATTTAAAGCCTTAAATAAACCATAGAATCATATAAATAAAGATCAAAATAAGAAAAAGTCAAATAATAAAGATGAAAATTCTGTTACTTCACAGACGGTCAGTGTTTGGGAGTTTTCTGCATCTCTGACACCCCAGGCTGTGCAACTTCAGCCCAGCCCTTTCTGGAAAGAGACGCGACATTTAATTTAGCCAACACAACCCTACAGCTGCCCCTTTGATTTAAAGACCCATTAACATTGGTGCAAACCTGCACTTTCCAGACTGACTGCTGAGAGCTGTAAAAGTGACTTATGGAGAAGGGGAAAAGGGAGGACGAGAGGAGAAACCCGACTCAACTCTGGCCAGGGACCCACCAGCACAACCCCGCTCTCCTTCCCGGGGTGCTACCCTTGCTGAGAAAGGAGCTGGTGCCTCCGGTTCCTGCAATGACCTCAGCTTTCAAAGTTTAGAAAGCTGCTTTTTTTTTTAAGAGTACGCAAAGAAATGGCCCAACATGAGCTACTTCAGCACAAATCCCTAGCAATTTTTTTTTCCTTTTCATTTTCTCCTCTTTACTCAGCAGAAACCCATATTTCCTTGCTCTTGTATTGAAGAAATAAAAACCTCAAGAGCATAGAGGATGCAGAAATTAAGAGCTAACCCTTTGCTTATTCCTCGTGGCTCCCCTAACTACTGCCAGCTCAACTTGTGGTTGAGATTACAGTGATAAATCACAAGTTGCTCTTTGAAATAACAGCTCTGATTTCACCCAGCACAAGGAAGGAGAAGGACTGGCGGGTTGTGCAAGGTGGGGGGGGAAGGGGCTGCGATGGGCTCCCCTGGGCTCAGTGGTGGGTCAAGGGGACCCAGATGGGACTGCACACCTTCAGGCACGGCACCAGCTTGCGGTTCACGGCTGGAAACATCAGAGAGAGATTTCCCTCTGCCACAGCTGCTGTCCTTATAAAAGCCTGGAGGGCTTGAGCATCCTTTTGGGCAGGATGGGGCTCAGCCGATTTGCACGGATGCTATCAGGCATGCATGCAATTATAGGGGGTTGCTGGGCTGGATGCAAGCCAGACCTGTTGCATGAGGTGAGGGGGCCAAACCCTGGGGGTTTCATCCCCAAAAGGACATTTGTGGGTACGGCACAGCTTTAGTACCTCTGGTCCCCAAGAGGGCAGCCCCTTGCCCGGGTGGTGAGCCCCAAAGAGCAACCATGGGTGATGCACAGAGGTGATGGTGATGCCCCACTAAATCCATGCACGGGGGCTACCAGGCTCCCACATTTCTCCTGTTGAGCCTTCCTGAGCAGAAATAAGCCCTTTGACACGCTCAGCTCTTCCGTTAACCCGGACCGAGTTTCACCTTATGTTTCAGGATCTTCTGAAACTCGCACCGCACCCTTATTTTTAGCCCATCCTCTCAGTCCCAGCTGCTCTAGCTGTGAGACCCTCGCAGGATGCCTGCGGCCAGGAGGTATTTTTAGGTATTTCTAGCCATGTCCATCTGTGAAGAGCCAGGCTGGGCAAAGGCAAGTGTGGTTTGAGCATCTGCAAGCAAGACCAGCCGGGCAGGAGGAGCAGAAACGGCTCCAGGGCTTTTTGGCCGTGGCCAGCAGAAAATGTGGAAGTGGCTCCTCGATCCTGGGGTCGGGGAGGGTTAAATAAAGAAAAGAGCCGCTATGGCCGGTGTGTCTTTTTGGGTGCAGCTGAGACTACACTCACTGGTGGGATGCGGCTATGTAGGAGGGGGACCAAGAGAGCAGCCCTGTGCCCAAACCCGTCTGTGCAAAGCCCTAATGGGGCAGAGGGGAGGATAAGGGGAGGCTTCTCCTCTTCAGTATCACCCGCGTGTCTCATCCTGCACCTCCCGGCTCTGCCACAGAAACCTCAGCATCGCTGTTACAATGCCCAAGCCCCGATGCAACCCAGGGTGCTGTGGCTCACCCCCCCCATCTTTGCTCTCCTGAGGGGCATCCATGGGAGATGCACAACCCCGCAGAGCGGATGGCCCCAATGCTTCCCCTTTCTCAGAATAAAGCAAGATGTTTCTCCAAAAACAACAGCAACAACAACAAAAAGAAAACAAACCCCAAAAAAGCCATGCTGGAACTTTTACTTTTTTTTTTGCTTTTTTAGGTGAGTTTTGCTACTTTTCGGGTGGGATTTGGGAAGTTGCCACAGGTTTGGTAGCTTTCGAGTTCATGTTTTCACTTTTTAAAGTCTGCTGCGGTGACTAATATCTGCCTGCCTATATCACACTACCTTGCCCTGGAAATACCCACCGGTACACGGAAAAATAAAAAAAACCATCGCCAAAGGAGTCTCTGACTTCTCTGAAGGTCTCACCAGAGTCCCCGGGGACCAGCGGGTCCGGGAGCCTGCAGGGTGGGTGCGAGGCAGCCCTCGCCCTGCCTCTGATGTTGGCGGGGACCTGAGTGGCTTCTCCAGAGGCGGTGGCCAAGGACAGTGATGATGCCTCTAGGCACGGACTTGAGCAGTGGCCACCCAACCTTGCTGCTGCTGCTTCCCGATCACCCAAACCTCTGTGGGGACATGGAGCTGCCCAGGACTTCAGCCCCCACTGGGCAACATGGGTTGCAGCCCAGTATCACCTTCACCATCACTGACCTAGGGGATGCCCATGAGGTCCTTGGTGGAGTCTCCACCCCAAGACTGGTCACCCAGAGCCGCCCAAGCCCTGACATTTGCACCATCCCTGCTGGCCATTACCCCATCGCCATCACTCCATACCATATCACGCAGTATCCAAGCCTGCCATGACCCCACCGCGCATGTCAGAGTTGGGCTTTCGTATGGCTGCTCCATGCCACGACGGCTGCCCTTCCCCTTGCCCTCTCCCGCACGCTTCCTAGCCCAACAAGAGTGTGTGCTTGTCTTCAAAGCGCAAGGCTCAGGATTTATAAATAAAAGAAATAAATAAGGTCTTTTTCTGTTCAAAATTAGCCCCAGGCAGACAATGTGTATGCGCACTGAAAGACTCGGTTTCCTGTCTGTTTGTCGAGGCTCCTAACAAGCTTCCTCTGTATAACAAACCCGGCCGGAGGGCGGAAAGGGTAAAGACCAAACTGAAACGTGTACAGTGGGATTGCACAACATCCCTGGCCACCGGCGGACTCTGGGGTTCATAATCCAGGGGGAATCCAGCAAGCTGGCGGTGCAATGTCCCTTCTGCGCCCACCTCCCCGGGGTAGTTTAAGGTCCCCAGCAAGCCGTCAGCTGCAAGCATCGGCATGGGACTGTGCCGGGGAGGCACACGCTCTGTCCCAAAATAGTTCTTTGGATCCACAAATGAGTCATTTGATTTCTTGACCAAAAATATCTTCCATCTCAATGCATGGGTCTTAATAGGAAGAGCCGGATGCCGTCTGCGCCAGGCGCTGTTCAGCGGTGCTGCCTTGGGAGCTGCAGCCAGCGCCGGCGGATCCGTAGCCTGGAGGATGTTTGGGAGGATAATCCCTGCTGGGAGTGTAGGAAGAGCAAAGCCAGCTCCGAGAATGATGACACAGCATTGTTCTTGCAGTATTTCTGGCCCAGCCAGAAGTGGGAAGTATCAGAAATCTCATGAGACGCGGCTTGGCCTTGTGAGATTTCCAGCTATTTTGCAAACATCCCCCCCCACAAGGCCTGGATTTATCTCTGACCTGGTTTTCTCCCTCTTTTTATTGCTTCTCCCTCTCAAACTCCTCCTTTTGCCCTAAGGGGATGCCTGCCTGGACAGCCAGTTCTGACTCACCACCCTGACATAGGTGCAAGGATAGGGCAGGAGCAAAAGAGTTAATGCATCATCTCACCCTGCAAACTCCTGCACCAGAAAATGATGAAAAAAAAAAAAAAAAAGATGAGAAGGCATTAATAACAGCAGTAAAAACGAAATATCTCTCTCATTGACTGGCATACTCAATACAGCAGAAAAAACCCTCCTCCTCAGCCCTGCAGCTTGTCTGGTGCAGTATTTATTGAATAAACAAAGTGTGGGATGCAAGGGAAGATCCTTCATTAACTACTAACTCTGTTAAGCACATCGATGGGTCCTGCCGTCCCCAAGCTCATCTCCCACACCCGTGCTCACCAGGTCAGGGCTGCGGAAGCAGGGGGCACGGCCACCTGCAGCATCCCAAGGTCAGGCCAAGGGAATCCACACTCCCAGCAAGTAGCATTACAGCTGGAATACTAGCTCCCCTCCATCAGAGCACTTTTATTTCCTTCAGGCCCAAAGGTAAACTGCCTTTCTGAGTTTTGTTGGGGATGGGAAGAGTTTGAAAATTCCAGAATTTAAGAGAAAACAGAGGAGAAAGTTATCTTTGCTTTTTATTCTGAATTTCAAATGGACAAAGGTGCACGAACCTCTTAGCCTGCATCCGATGGGAGGGTATGTCCCGGAACCAATACCAAGTTTCCCTTTCTAATACCTCCTCTTGCCTCCCATCTCACCTATGCAAACAGGGGTGCTATTCATGCAGATGGACGGATGAGGCTGCAAACACTCTACTTCCTCTCCAGCTACATTTTTGCCACTTCTGAGCAATCCAGCCCTCGGTGGGGGAGAGATGATGATGAAAAAGCAGCCCTAATCCCAGGAGCGTTAAGCAACCAGCCTGCTCGGGGGTGCAATGCAATTATTTTGCAGGCGTCCCCCCTGTGTGCAATGGCATGGAGCGAGCTACAATGTTCCCTCAAAACTGGGAACCCATGGAGCTACCCTCTAAGGAGTTTTGCAGCAAGCCAATGCATTGCAACCCTGATGCCCAGGCTGACCTCTCTCCTCTCAGGGCTTCTCTAACTCCCCTGGGAGGAGAGGGACCCACAGTGGGACACCACGACAGGTACAGCTTGGCACAGCTGGTGCATTGCACCAACCCAACTGAGTGGGGACAATTTATCCGGCCAGTCCTGGAGACGTCCTCAGAGTCCCCGGGTGTCCCAGGGGCGTCCTTATCATTGGCAATGGCCATCGAACACTTAATTGCTGTTAAATTCTTTTGAGGTTACCACCAGCGAGAGGGTGAGCTGCTGCTGGAGGTGCCCCAAAATCAGGCAGCCTCCCAGGGGGAGGGAAAGCTCCAGGCAGCGTGCAGGGCTGAGCAAGCAAGATGGGGGTCCCTTTGGGGTCCTGTGCAGGGGACAGCACGTGCGGGAGCCTGGTGCACACCAGGGCCATGGGACGCTGTCGGCTTCCTGAGCAGAGGGTTTGCAGGTGCTTCCTCACCATTATGCTACCCACAGCACCGGGAGCCTCTTGAAGCCCGGGGTGGCTCAGCAGCCAGAAGTAACAGCGGGACGGGTACGAGCTGCAAGCATCGGCGTTAGGCTGGGCCACAGCCTGGGGAAAGAAAGAGGAGGGGTCTCCGCACAGTGAGCCCTGGGGTTTTGCAGCTCCATTTCTTAAGGCAAGGGGATGCACACGATGGCATCTGTGCATTTGCCTCTATGCCTCAGCTCTACCTGATTTCAGCAGCCTCAAAAACATTCAATTCCTGCAAACCTCCTGGAAATAGCAAATATAACGACAGAGGCGATGAAGGAGAGGCCGAAGCACATGCTCAACCCCATTACTAGGCACCAGTGAATCCACCCATGAGGAGAAGAGGCTTGACAGCTCGCAGGGCTTTTTGCCATCCAAGGTCTCACTGCCAGCCCTGAGAAAGATGAAGCAAATGGGGGGGCGGNGGCACTGACTGGAAAGCAGTTCACGCCTGACTTCGTGCTCGACGAGATGTAAATGAGCCCCGAGGCTGCCAGCCCGGGACCGACCCCGTCACCGTCAGTCACCAGGTCTCATCAAGTCACTTTTTCTGCCAGAGTTTTCAGGAGGAAATTCTAATTTTTAAAGCAGGGGCACCCCCAGGCTCAGCATCTCGCGGCGGGAAACCAAAGAGCTGAAATCTCGGTAAGAGCAGAATGATGCAAATTAATTAATTCCCAGCAGAGGCCAAAGTGCAAATTCAGACCCAAGGCTTGGTTTGTCATCAGAGGGAATGGATCTCATCCCAGCGATGTGGCTCATGCCAGCAGGAAAAGTCCTCCTTGCCTCTTTAGAGAGCAGGACGAGAGCTCAGTCGAGCAGAATAAATATTTATTTAGTGAATTTTGCTTTTCTGTTCATATGGCCTTTGTGCACCAGCGCTCGTTTGTTTAACTTTTATCTATTTGCTTTTCAAAACTTGGTCATGAGCCAGAATCCCTCTTTAAGTCAAGATACAGGAGGAGGCTGTAACAAAACCACACAATAAATTGCTGCAAAAAGGGCAGGGGTGAGGCATTTTTGCAGCTTGTTTCAGTGAAACTCCAGGTTTTGCCAGCACATAAAACTGAGAGCAGCTCTCGGCGTCAGGGGGAAGGGGCTGGGGATTTTTTTTTTTTTGCAGCTTTGTGGATTTTCAAAGCTTAAGCACTCATCTTTCATAGGCAGCCGGGGCTATTTTGGAGCCAGCTGAAATAGCTGCACCTGCAGCCTCAGAAGCCAAAGTGTGTGATGGAAAGATGCTGGTTTTGGGGAGAATTAGGTCTGTCCCAAATCCACCCTGAGAAAAGCTGGTTGAACATACAGGGCAGTGGGGCTGACTGAAAGCGGCTCTGACCCCGCCAGCCTCCTCTTCTGGCCCCCCAAAATAATAAAGGGGCTAAAGTTGCAGAAAAGAAAGGAGTAGGAGAGATATGATCGACTCACAAATATTTCTCATCTCAGGAAAACCAGAGGTGTGCTAAAGTCAGCTCAGATTCGGGCGAAGGGTAGAACAGCGGGTCACAGGCCACCACTAGCATGATTCCCAGAAAGCCAGGATTACCACGTCATGCCCAGCTGATGGCTCAGGCTGAACATGAACATTCACAGCATGCCAATAAAAGAGAAAACAAAAGTTATGATTCATACCCATCCTCCGATTTTAAGATCTGGCCCCACCCTGAATATCCACCTCTCTGGCAAGACCTCAGCATCCTTCAGTGACAGCCCACACAAATCAAGAGTGAATTTTTAAATTCACCCTGCTCATTTCCAGCCTTACCTTTGCCAGTCACCCTCCAGGGATGATAAGGCATATGATATCTGAAGGACCGGGTCATAATGCATCAGCTCCTGCTAAATGACTCCTGGTTGTTTGGAGATGAATGAATCATGGTGGTGCAAGGCGATAACCGGCAGAAGCGGCCCCAGATGATGCAGCCTTCGGCAAATAAACCTTCATGTGCAGGCAAGGCTTTCGTCAGTCCTGCACTTGGGGTTGATGCTGCTGTGCAAAATGCTATGTAGGCTGCAGTCATCATTTCTAGCATTTCTCACTTTAGAAATAGGCTGCTATAAACTATATCAGTATCATAAAAATTAGGGTGAAAAAACTCAGTTTTTCACTGCTGTGCTTAAGTGTTTAAACTACTCAAGAGCCAAAGCTGGGGGGGGACGACACCAGAAAAGACACAGCAGCCCATGCAGCAACAAATACAGCAACCCCTTTTCCTCCAGCAGCTCTGATGTTGTCACTTTACTAGAAACATGAAATAATTTCTGAACAAGGCAAAACCAAGGCAAGGTTTT
Source organism: Pandion haliaetus (assembly GCA_013401275.1). Taxonomy (NCBI): domain Eukaryota; kingdom Metazoa; phylum Chordata; class Aves; order Accipitriformes; family Pandionidae; genus Pandion; species Pandion haliaetus. Next base: position 229,175 of record VYZV01000170.1, read on the forward strand.
GCTTTCACGCTCCTGCTTTCACGCTAAGGGCTGCAAACCTGCAGCGTTAGACCCCCTACATTGAAATGCAGTTTCAGACTCACGGCAATAAGAGCTCCAGGCTAGGATGGGCGCTAGCAAACCAGCCCAGACAGAGGCCTGCCTGCCCACCTGCTACTCAAAACTCTCCTGCAATGACATCTCTTGGCTTTGTGGCTCATCCTCGGGGTGAGAAGCAGCTTCACCCAGAAAGACTGATAGGGGGAAAATTAAGAAGATGGGCTCCTCATTCACAACCACCCTGGAGAACATCTTCCAGTGCTTTTTCTAAACATCCCAAACCATTGCTCTCCTTGAAAACCAGTTTCCCCCTGAGCCATCACTACTACGTATTTCATCAGAGGACACAGCCCCCAGGCAGAAAGGCTGCACAGAGAAAGGGGTTCCAGGGGGTGGCTGATCACAGCCCCGGAGGGCTCGCGCCGATCCTGCCCCACTCCACACCCTGCCCCACTCCACATCATGGCTCAGCTGGGGCTCAGTGTTTCTCCTGGGGGAGTTGCATACCGTGACTTTGACTGCCCGGCACAGCAACCTGTAAAGCCCCTTGGTTTCTCACAACCCACGGCGAGGCTATAATTATACCAGAATTTCCAGTCTCTTATAAAGACCAAGAGTTTCCCACATCCACCCCGAGGGCAGAGCCATACAGGCTGGGCACAACAGGTTCATTTTCCACCCCGTGCTTGGCCTGATGCTGGCCTCCTGCATCATCTCAGCCCCACGAAAGGAGACTCAGCACTGTCGCTTGCTGCGGCCAGGAAAGAGGAACCAAGGCAGTGCCGTGCACCAGAGATGCTCTTGGGCTCATCAGGAGGAACCCAGAAGATTCCCCCTTTTCCAGGAGCAACCGGTGCTGTATCCTGCCCAACAGGGATAACCCCTTCTCACCTCTCTCCTTCCCTCTCCACATAGTCCACCTCTTCATAGGGGCTGGCTGCCACAGTCATAAGCATGTTAAGGGCATTAAAGACGTCCATGGAGAAGAGCTGTGCTGGGGGCTATAACCCACCACGTTGCAGGCACAACCTGTGGTCCAGGCTATCCCTCAGCCACTGTTTTTTGGGTTCAGTACAGCAAGGTTCATCTACTAGGCTTGCTCCTTCCTCTCCCAGAGATCTATTGACTGATGTTGGGTGTAGGACCTGGGCTGGGTGGACATCTGGCAGGCCTTGGTACAGCAGATGTTCACCCTTCTCTGTTGACTTCCTTCCACCAGCTCCTCCTTCACTGCAATAGTAATGAATCTTTCCCTCTATCCATCCTCATCCTTCACTTTTCCCCCCCCCCTTTTTGATCTCCCACTTGGTGGTGAACACCACAGCCCACCTTCCCCAGCTTCCCAACCACGAGGCTCCTTCCTCCAGGCTCTCCTTGCCCTTGCTGGTGACACCATGAGAAAACAATTTCCATTGCCTTTTTTGTTCCTTGCATGAAATGCAATCAAGTCACCCCTTCCCTTCTCCACCTGAAAACTCACTGCCCCAGGAGACAGAGCTGTGAGGTTTTGCCCATCTCTTCATGGAGTGGGTCTTCTCCAGACCTCAGCAGCATCCCGGGGAAGGATGGGAAGTCACAGTGGTGGTGCGCATTTAGGAGCAAACAGAAAAAAACCCAGAGCAGGAATGTGGGTAGATGGAGCAAAGCAAACTGGCAATTTCTAAACATTTGGGATTCTTACAAAAGAGGTGTCCAGACCCTCCTCCAAAATAAAGAGACTATTTTTTCTGGGGCAGAGGTGTAAAAACATTCCCTAGACTGATCCCTCTCTATTTTCTAGCTGTGCTCACTGGGAAGACCAACCTGCAGACGCACTGCCTTTTGCGTCCCGCGGACATGTCCATGAGCCAGATTTATCTCGGGGAGAAGTGGTTACTTCTCAAGAGAAATACAGAACAGAAAGATCCAGACGAGGGAATCACTTGTTTCGAACCACCGTGCTGCTTCCACATACTTCAGTCCCTCCACCCCATGCCTCCCCCAGGAGCTGCAGTGCCCAGCTGATGGGGACCTGCTCTGCCATTGCTGTGCAAAAAATGGGGAAACACTGGTTTTGGTAGGAACCTCACCAGGAGCCTCAAGAAGTTTCGGGTCCCAGGGTGGATTTGCACAGCATTGTCCTAAGGTGCAAGACAAGGCAGGGAATGGGGCTGTTTGGTGTTGGAGGAGACCAGGGTTGAATGAGAAGGGTTGGATTAACCAGTGGAGGTGACTTTGCCAGCATGGAGAGACCAAGGTTATGTTTGGTGGCCTCTGGATGCAGCTGCTGCAGTGTGGCATGGGTGGAGACCTAGCTCTGGTGCACCAAGGCATCTAATGTCAAGGAAATGTGTGTTGCCTTTATGGCCTCAGTGCGCAAATGGGTCATCACCGAATTACAAGTCCAGTTTCTGAGCTGGAGCTCAGCACCAAGCTAACAGGTAGATGCAATTTCTGATCACAGCCAGATCCAAGTGCCACATTCAGATCAGCTGGAGGCTGCCCTGCGGCTGCTGTTTAAGGGACATCACTGACCTCATACTCCAGCTGGGTGATAGAAATTGCTCCACACACCTCTCCCTGTCCAAATACAACAGCCCTGCAAGCATCTGCATGGCACAGCTGCCTCTCGTGGCACTCAGCTTGTAGGTGAGGGCAAACAGGAGGAATCCCATCCACACGCTTTGCTTTCCAGTGCAATGGAGACTGTCGCTGCCATCTGCTCTCCCTCAGCCTTGAGTTACAAGATACAGGTTAAGGCAGCTAAGCTCACCATTTGGCTCAGCAACACCCAGTCTTGCAGCAGAAAACAGCGGAGACGTGAAAGCAGTGCAGGATTCACAGCAGCTTCTCCCACACCCATGCACCATCCTCCAGCACCGTTTTTCTTGGCTCATTGCAGTGGAGATGCAGGAGATGAACTGGGGCAAAACTCCCTTTGAAGCCCATCAGAAGAAGAACCAGGAACCATAGCACGTTGGCGGTTGATATTATTGAAATCCACAGCCTATTGCTCCAAAATTCAAAATCATGTTATTATTTGTGGTTCTCAGCCTTTCCCTGTGAAACATCCAGAAAAAGTAAGGAAGCTTTACATAACCCATGTGAGTTACACTCTCATTGATAGCTGGAGCAACTCCTCTGAACACCCAGCTACTCTCACACATTGCAGGGGGAAAGAAGGAAAAGGAATGTTTCTCCAACTTGGAGTATTTTTTTAATTGCCACATTACAAAGATCTCTTTGTGCAACAGCCCAAAATGCCCTTTTGCTTCTTCCCATTTTCATGAGCGTTTTAGGGCTGAGTTGAAGTCCTTCCATATTACTCTTCCCAAGAGCAAGAGAGGCCCAGATTACCTGGTATCTGGGTGTGTTGTGACTCACACAAAAAACTATCTGACTGTATTTTATGGTGCCAGCCACTTCGATGCATCAGGGTGTTTGTGTTATTGCAAGCAAATTGCATGCACTAAAAATAGGCTCAGAGCAGGACACAACATCTAGGCTCATGCAAACTCGGGGGGGAAGGGAGGGGATTTCAGCCTGGACCTTGGTTTCACAGACTTGGTCTCATAATAAACCCAAAGATCTGACAAAACAAAGCAAGTATCATCGTATTTCTTCTCGGCCCTGTGTATTTTTGCAGCTGTGGGTTGGGTGGAGCCTGTTTTCATGACCTTGTATCTGGTGTTACGGCAAAGACTTGCAGGAGGAAGAGGTCATCTGTCAAAAATGGATTCAGAAAAATAAGTGGCTGTCACACTTGCTGGAGTTTGGGATCTCCTTTCCTCTGCATGAGACCTTTCTGCAGCCAAGTCTAGCTTGAGGAAACCAGCAGGCTGGCTGTCTCCACAGGCTCAGATCCTGCAACTTCAGCCTCCTCAACCTTGGCTCTTCCAACTGCCACATCTCCCTTCTCAGCCAGCCCTGACAAAGCTGAGATGCCCAGAGCTGAGGAGGTGCCTTCAGACCATCACTCCCTCCCATTGCCTGCACAGGTCTGACTTTATGAGAGCTGTGGTTTGACACATGAACCAAGTCCCACCAGCCACATGGGGTGACCATCCAAAGCAAGCGTGAATTGGGAGTGCCACATAATGCCAGTTTGAGCAGTGAGCAGTCACACAACGATCCCAAAGTCCTCTGAGTCCCACCAAGGACAACTCTAGGTGGGCTGTCCTACCAGGCTTCCTTCACGAGGTGACCTTGGCGATAAGATCACCCAAGGGGCTACAAACCCCTTGGAGAGGGAGGTACAAGCCCCCATGCAGCTCTCCTGCCTTCCTGAGAGCAGGGAGATGTCCTGCCGCTGGTGACCATGCAAAGGAGGATGCTTCCCATATTACAACACGCTCGCAGGAAGAGCCCAGAGATGCTTGTCGTGGACAGGCTGCTGTGCTGAAATGGGGGCATTGAGCAATCAAACCAGTTGGAAACCCTGGTGTCTAGAAATAAAAAGTGACTGTTTCTTTTCTAACGCCTATAGGGGCCGGTGGGGGCCCACGCCAAGCAGCAGGTTGGAGGAAGCAGCTGTAGCTGGTTTACGTTGTATTCCTGAGCAGTTCAACTGTGAGCTGGGACCTATGATTGAATTGTGGTTGTCTCTGTTTGGAGCACTTGCCTCCAGAGCTGGATGGAGACGGTTGCAGAGCTTTTCCTCTTTCTCCAGATGAGATGGGCTAAATCTCAGGAGGTTTAGCTGGACCAAACCTCACCTTCCTTCTCCCCAGTCCAGCAAGCCTGTTCTTCATGCAGGAGACTTGTCACCAGGTAACTCCTCATCATGCATTTCAAGCGTGTAGGAGGGATGGGTAGAAGCTGATTGTCCTCGCAGAGACTGAATTCTGCTCCTGAAGCCACATGTCATGGTCCTTTTTGCATTTGTGGAAGGGCACGTCGTGGGCAACTACTGAAGCACAGTAAGGAACAAGACCGATAACACTGCAGGATACAACCAAGCTCATTTTCTCCCATGGAAAATGCTTCCCCAGTGGCACAACTGCCTTCGTGCCATGACAAATCTCAGGAGTAAGGTTGGCTTTGAACCCAAATAACACCCCAAGTCAGTGAGCAAAGCATCAGGTGGGAGCTGCAGTGTTTATCAAGTCCTTTGCAGCTCCCAGACAGCAAAGTACTGCAGTGTACACCACACAGTAGATGTCTTTATGTTGGAAGACCTTAGAGAAGGGGTCAATAGAAAATTCCCCCACATTGTCTGCCCTGCTCCACCCTTCTCTGCTGGCTGATAGGAGATTTGGGTGAGCACATTGCTCCTTCCCAAACACACTTAAGGAGAACCATGTATGTCCTGCAAGCAAAAGTCAGTCTTCCTCCATGGAAACCAAGCTCCTCTCTCCTTCCCTTGTGAAATTTTCACTTTGCCCTTCTGCTCCTGAAGGCAGGAGTTTAGCATGGGCATCTCCCAGAAAGTACCTTCCCATGTCCGCAGGGATTGCAGCCCTCTCCAGAGGAGCAGCAGGACCTGGTACCTGGGTTGGCCTTCCCAGGAAGCAAGGAAATATTTCCACATCAGGTGGGAGTTTGATGGCATCACTACTCCAACTCAAACACATGCTCAACATGTAGGAAATCACATTTGCACAAGCAAGCATTTGGGGGATGACAGCCTATGAACTTCTCATTCATGCTACCCATGATCCTGCTACACCAGTGAGAATGATTCAGTGGCAAGGATGCAGCCTGTGCCACAGATGCTGTATGCAGTGGGGACTACAACCCCAGGATGTGGGGATGGGACCCTCACATGAAGACGTGGGCCACTGTTCAGACTTGCCAACAGATGAGCCATTGACGAAGAAGAGCAGACACCGGGCACCAAGGTTTCACTTCAGTGAGGCCATAGAGAAGAACCCAAGTGAACAGAAACCAATGAAAGTATTTGAGTCTCCAGTCACCCAAAACCACTAAGATTCGGCGCAGCTGCACCGAGCAGCTCACCGGAGCCGCTGGGGATCAGGCGAGGCACAGGGACGGGTGCTTGGGATGCAGGTGCTGCCTCCGGGTCAGGGTGCTCCTGGACACCAGGAGCACCAGCTCCCCAGCCAGGGTGATGAGGACGGCAGGGCCCTGCCAGCCAGGCCAAGAGGTTTGGGGGAAAAGTATGAGATGTGTAGAAATTCCTCCTGGCTTTTACAAAGGCCACCACAAGTCTGGGCCAGAGCATCCCTTAGTGCAATCTGGTGCAGTTACCTCAAAACCTCCTCCCGTCTGCTGGTCTTTTGCCCATGAGTCAGCATCAACCTCGGAGGTTTCTCTCATGTTGGATTTTGGGATGGGGAAGTCCAGCTTGGACCAAGCATTAAGCATGAACCCAACACTACTGCGAGTCCTACCTGAGACCTGAGCAAAAAGGGGACCCCTGCCCACAGTCATGCTCCCCATCACGTTACCCTTCTTGCATCGCACCTCTGCCATAAGACCCTGTCCCACAGTTTCCTTCCCAGTCCCTCCACACCTACCAGTTGTCCCTTCTCGGACATGGCTTGAAAGCCATTAGGAATGGGAGCCCTGCAGCTGGTTTTACACAGCACGGTCCCAAACTGAGCTCTGGGCTCTGAGGCATGATGGTAACTCTAAAAAAAAACAGTGCAGCCGGGTCCAACAAAAGGTACCTCTGCTCCCCACCACTCTTCCGCGGTCTTGGGGTGGAAATTGAAAGAGCCCTGAATACGTAGCAGGTGGCTCCAGGCAAGCGCAAGATGGTGGTTTCTGAGGAAGGACTTGCACCAGGACATCTGGGGAAACCGCAAGCGGTGTTTATGGTGTCCCAGCCTGCAGCCCATCATGTGTTTCACAAGTGGGCACGTGGTGTTCCAGTGCAAACCGCAGTGGGTTCCTTGCTCCCACCTCCCCTCCCTGCCCCACCACCAGGCACCTCATCCACAGGGAGGCGAGTCTTCCTCACTCCCTGAGAGAGCACTAAGGACAGGATTAAACCCTGCAGGGGACACTGCAGTGGCCCTCAGGAGGAGCAGAGAAAGGCTGGGGACGAACGCTGACAGCGCACCTGCGAGGTGCAATCCCCACCTCCGTGACCAAGCATCCCATAAGAGCTTACAGGCATTGGGGACTTCATTGCACTTAGGACCCTGGCGCAGCCTCAAAAATCTTGGTCTGCAACCACCTCCGCTCACAAGCACCGAAGCCACTTGCTGCAAAGCCTGCAAGGGACATGCACAAGGGCGCAGGCAGGACTACGAGCATCCCACCAACACGGATGGGGCACGGAGAACAACTTAGCCATGAAGTGGGGTGCTCATAGCATAAATAGCTTGGGATGCAGGACCTCCCTTAATGCCAATGTATAACCACAAAGTTTCAGCTAGGTCTCCCACCTCAGAGCACTTTTTAGGTGGTATAAGTTGTGTGTTGGCCACTGTGCACCTACTTCTTATCCTGCAGGGACACACTGGGGTCAGCTTCAAGTCCCATGAGAGCTGAACGCTTAATTATTTTAGGGAGGCCTCATTGGGAAGGCTGAGTTGCTCACCCCAAAACCAGCTAGCAATCCTGCAGTCAGAACAACTTCCTGGCACAGAGATGAGCTGCAGTCAACCCACCCCAGCTCAGGGTCCGCAGGTCTTAATCGTGCCCTGACCACACACTCATGCCTGGGGAGGCCTCTGTCATTAATAGAAAAAGGCAGAGCAGCAAAAAAAAGGGCTGATCTGCTGTCATGGTTTAACCCCAGCTGGCAATTAAGCACCACACAACTTCTCACTCACTCCCCCCCTTCAGCGGGATGGGGGAAAGAATCGGGGGGGGGAAGTAAAACTTGTGGGTTAAGATAAAGACAGTTTAATAGGACAGAAAAGAAAGGGAAAATAATAATAATAGAACATACAAAGCAAGTGATGCACAATACAATTGCTCACCACCCGCTGACTGATGCACAGCCAAACCCCTGAGCCATCGTGCCCCTGACCAAGTCCCCCCAGTTTATATACTGGGCATAACATAATATGGTATGAATGCCCCTTTGGGTCAGCTGTCCTGGCTGTGTCCACTCCCAACTTCTTGTGCATTCCCAGCCTCCGCTGGCAGGGCACTATGAAAAGCTGAGAAGTCCTTAACTTAGTATAAACTTTGCTTAGCAATAACTAAAACATCAGCGTGTTATCATCAACTGCATTCTCATCCTAAAGCCAAAACACAGCACTACACCAGCTACTAGGAAGAAAATTATCTTTATTCCAGCCAAAACCAGGACATCTGCTTTGATACCCAAGCAGGGAAAACAGCTTTGCATCCACCTCCTCAGCACCTCCTAAGGAGACTCAGCCTCCAGCTGCCTGGATCTCCAGGCATCCCCTTCACAAGTGCCTACATCCCCCAGTACTCTGGGTACCAGCGCCACTCCATGAAGGCTGGTGCTTCCTTGCCTGCACCCCTTGGCACATGGCAGAGCCTGCTGTGAGGAAGGAGCTGGGGGTGGTTGTCCTTCACAGGGGGCAAGGTGACAGATCAAAACATGTCTTCACACCCTTCCAGAACCTCTTGGGGTGCTGCCCCAAACACAAGCTTGAAGCAAAGGCAGGTAAGGATGCAGATGCTCAGTCACCCCTGCTGCAACACTGACTGTTGTTTGACCAAGGCAGATGGTCCCTTTTTGCCCCTAGTTCTCCCAAAACAAACACCCACCTCCACTAACTATGCCCCACAAGAAAGGTGGATAGAGAATATAGTGGGGACTGGCTCCACCAGGCAACAAAGGAGGAAGGGACTACAGTATGTCCTTGAGCAGGACCATAAATAACTGCCCCCCATTCCATGACCTTGGAGCATCACAGCCCACATCAGTGGCAGGGCCCCATCTTCATGTTCCCTGGAATCAAGACCCAACAAGTGATACTTTTCCTCGCTCCATCGCATTACAGCATTTTGGCTCCTGTCTCTCCTACCCCAGAGATGAAGCCAGGCAGTTCCGGAACAGGAGGGAGGTGACAGCAGATACTTAACAGAGACCCCATGGCAGGGAAGACCAAGGCAGGAGCAAATCAGAGATACCAGGCTTTTCCCCCCACCCCCTGCCAGAGACACGACACCCCACTCATCGCAACCAAAAACCACATTGCAAGGGAATTACAAAACATAGCACTTTAATTGCAGGAAGATAAAAAATTTTAAAAAATTCAATAAACTTCAGGCATCAAATAAATAGGCAGCTTAGTAGCACACACACATGTACAGTCCTGGTTTGTGTCAGCTGCAAGGCACAAGCCCCATGCCCAAGCAGCTCCCCAGTGCTGGGTGCACACACAAAGCATGTTAATGAGGATTTACACATGGATGCCACTGCCTGGTCACGCTTGGGAGAGACCAACACATGCGTTTGGGAGGGTAAAGCCAAACTAGTCACACTACGCTGCAATCTTTAAAATTAAAGATATTATATATTTATATAAACTCTGTCTCTGGTTAGGAAAAATTAAGATTCCTAAGTTCTTATATTCAACATTTACATATATAATCTCTGCATTGGTTTCCAAACTTCAGAATACTTTGGTATTACAAATAAACATATAAACCTCACAGCAAAAATAAAAGAATTTGACAAGGTTCTCCTTGGAAGGCATACCCTATCCCCCAGGACTCTTTGGGGTGGGGGGTGGGGTGAAACCTGATTTTTGGAAAGAATTTCCTACATTTGAGCATTTTAAGGTTTTTCCAAGAGTCACCTCCTACCCAATTGCTATTCTGAGCAAGGTCCAAGTTGCAGACCACTGGGGCAGGTCGTTATAGCTGTTGATTTTTGGTTCTGCTTGACTGGCCATTAACAAAGGCAACACAAAGCACTCGCAGCTCTAACACGCCCGCACAGCTCAGATGCTCCCTCCTCCCCCTGCCATTAGCTACAGACAACAGTACATGGACTACCCTGGTTGGTACAAAAGTCATTTTTATCATTACGGTGTCTGTGGGACAGACACTGAGCATCCAACCTAGTTTCTCATAGCAATTTTTACTGCTGTATTTATACAGCCTCCAGACTGGAAACGACAAAGAACAAGAACCAACTTTCCAAAAGGAGAATTTAGGTACTAATGGAACCAAACTGGGTGTAGATCAACCCGAACCACCACGCTATGTCTGCAGAGAAGGAGGCTCAGACAGCAATCTGTTGGTTTTCTCTGAAGAGTGGCCGCTGGTGCGTCCCACAGATGTCCTGGAAGATCCTGTACACCTGGTCATGCTGTGTCTCATCAGCTATGGGGAGCATGGGGCTGCTGCTGCAGGTCTTCCCAGCCTCCTCCACCACCTGCCTGACACACAGCTGCTCCACCTACGCAAAAAGAAAAGTCATGAAGACACTGAATGAAGAGGAACCTCTTCAGGCATCTCACTACTGCCATCCACCCCCACCAGCCCAGGCAGCAGGGTATGGGGTGGGAGAGACACAGCAAAGCAGTTGTGCCAAACAGACCCTGGTGGCCAGGGCCAGCCAGGCCAACAGGTCCAAATCCACAAGCCACCTCTTGGCACAAGCACCTCTAGGAGAAAAGGAGCAGCCACAAGAGCTTCTCTCCCAGCAGAACTATAGGGAGGTGGGGACGGGCTGGGGAATGTCCCAGCACATGCCAGGTGAATGTCTGGTGCAGACACCCAAGGCAAGAAGAGGTGACCAGGTCAGGTCAGGTTGTGCAGGCAGGCATAGGACCAGTCTCTGAACCTGTGAAATCCTCTCCAGGACCTCACAGACTTGGGTGGGTCTCTGCTTGCTCAAGGGTGGATGCAACACCCTCCCTGTGCCCTCCATGCCATGTCCCTTCTGCCACAGGCTTGTTGGCCCAAGGAGGTCCCACACTGGATGCAGGCTCCAGAAACACCCTACGCATTGCCCCAAGGCTTTGAGATACCAGAATTGCTTTAGCTTCTCCAGGGAGAAGTTTCTTCTGTCCAGAGCCATGGGGACTACCCCTCTCATCCCATCCCCTTCTTCACCCTTCTGAAGGTTTCCCAACCCCACTGCTGTCCACCATGGCTGTTTACCACATCTGTTGGCTGTTCAGCTTGAGGCTGTCCCTTAACTCAACCATTCCAGGGATTTATTCCCCTCTTTCCCACAGGAGAGGGCAGAGATCCCAGTGCCAAGGAACAGGAGGAAGAGAACAAAATTTCCTAGCGGCTTAGAAGAGCTTTTGCCTTTTGGGAGCTCTGTTTGCAAACATATCTACCCAGATCAAGGAGTCCCTGACAAGCAGCAGACCAAGCACCTCTCAGGAGGCTGTGGATAAGCCAATATTCATGCCACACCTGCCACCTGACCAATTCAAGCACCCAAACGACCTGTGGCTCCAGCAGTTGAAGCTAGAGCCCTGCTTGGGGTGGGGGGACAGGACAACAGACAAGATGGTCCAGGCAAGGTAGGAAATTCAGCAGCAGAGCTCCAAAGGGCAGCCCTCCATACCTGGACAAGGATGAGCTTAGACCGCAGTGGCACCGCATCTGGGAACTCCTCTCCGAAGCACAGCATGACCCTGCTGTCTGGGAAGCGGCCCTGGTTATTATAATACTGCTGCAGATCTGCAAGGAGAAGGGCACAGTTGGAGACTGCCTGCCGCAAGCTGCCAGCCTTTGCTACACAGCTTCAGGACCAAGCACCCTGCCACAGAAGAAAGCTGTGGGCTCAAGAGAAGCCAGCTTTGCTCTGCAGAGCCTCCAACCAGGAGTTTGCTGGTGACAAGACACCAGGTTATTCCTTCCTAAATCTGGTAGCATCAGCTACTCATCCAGAGCACTTGGGTAACCCATCAGTGATAGAAAGGGATTACTCCAAAGTGCTCCAAGGCCAACAGCTCCACCCTTTCAACCCCACCAAGCAGACAAAGAGGAAGAGGGAAATGCTCCTACAAACCTCTGAAGAACAAGTTGGTGTCAAATATCTTCACCACCTCATCCCGGTCCAGTTTGTTAGGCCTGTCCTTGTAGACCACAGTGTTCCCACTCCAGAAGACCCTGCCCTGGCACAGCCTCTTGATGAAGATGCCCTGCTTGTTGCTGTGCAGAAGGACACCCTTCTCCAGGTGCCCAAAGAGCTTTCTAGTGACCTGCTTCTGGCGGTCATTCTGGATGGCATCGGCCGAGGGGAACCGCACGTGCTCCAGGGCATCTGGGGCGTACAGCTTCTCACCGTGGCTGGAGGGCTGGCTGAGCGAGATCCGGCACCCCTCGGTGCACGAGGTGGTGATGTGGCCCACCAGCCTCCCACCGTAGTAGAAGATGATCACCATCTGGGAGTAACCTGGGAGGGGATGGGCACATACACCACCCATCAGAAGAAGACAAACCCTGCCTGCTCTTCACTGCAATGCCCGAACTCCATGAGAGTAGCAAAATTTCTTGGGACCAAGTCTCAGTTGATGGAGGAGACCTCCTACTTGCTAGAGGACATCTCCTCCAGCACTCAGCCAGTGCTGATCAGCAAGTGAGAGCTCCTGATACTGAACCCCCTCCTCCTGCCTTTGTTCCACACTTCGCTTGCTGTGGGCAGATTTCCCCACATTAAAGTCACAGCTGATCCCAGCATCCCAGGGCAGTTCCCTGTGCCAGGGCCACAGCCACAGGACAACAGGCAGGATGTGTCCCTGCTCAGTGTGCAAACCCTGTGGATACTCAGGAGGGCACAGAACCTCCCAAACCCAGAGCAAAGCCTCCCCCCAAGGTGAGGAGCACAGTCAGAACTGCCTTCTGGCACCACACATGCAGGGCTGAGCCCCAGAGGCATTTGATGGCCACAGTCCAGAGCTCAGCAGGGGACCTGCCTTACCCGAATGATGCTGCTCATAGCTGGAGTATCCATTCATCAGGGGCAACGCTGTGGGCAGAGAGAAAGCTGCGCTATGCCTGCATGCCCAGCTCCCAAAGCCCAATCCCCCCACCTCCCCTCCACCAGCACCCCTCAGTTCTCTCTCCCAGGCACATCAGGCTTCCCAGCTCCCACACAGAAGATACCAGCAAATACTCCCAGGTGGATTTAAACTTGTGCAATGCACACTGTCAGGTGCTTGGTACCAAGCATGGTGTTCATAATTAGTACTTTAAGCATTCTTAATGAGGAAGATAAAATACAACTGTTGCCCATTATCCATTGCTGTACAGTAAGTTTTTTCTGCCCTGAACAAAAAACTGTCCCATTAAACACCACACACTGTCAGCTACTTACCAGGGCTGGGCTGCTGCACCCACCAGTCAGGTATTGGGGGGTTTCTGCAGGTCTCCTGGAGTGGTGAGGGGCTTCTCTTGATCATCCCCAGGTATTCATCTACACAGGGGGGCTGTGCAAGACCAGACACCAAGATCAGAGCAGGTTCAATGCCTTGGGCAGCCACTGCCCTGCGTAGAGACACTTGCAGCGCTCAGAGAAGGTCCAAATGGCAATGCCAATGGGATGCCAATGAATTTTTTTGGTTAAAAAGATTAAGTTTGGCGTTCCCCAGACCACAACACCCTCAAGAGCTACCGAGCAGAAGCAGCCCAAGGTGACACCACCAAGAAGTGGAACAGAGCTGCAAAACAGCCTCTGTCCCCTGGCCAATGTCTCGCCTGCCCAGAAAGCGAGCCGTTCATCACAACCACGTGCTGGCGCTCGCTCACGTGAATGAGCTGCGAAACCCAGCGCTGCTCACCAGGCTGATCCCCAAAACTTTGCAGATTGAATTTTAAGAAGGCATTGTTATCAGGCAACCCAATGCCATCAGTCCACCTCCGGCCAAGGCTATCTGCAGCTACAATGACGGCTTACCTCTTTAATGAGGTCATCGATTGCAGAGGAACTACAGTCCATCTCCGTGACGTCATTCAGGCTGCTCCCGTTGGCAGTGCCCGCTTTGCCTGGAAGGAGAGGCCAGGATGCAGTGAGGACACACACACCCCCAGCCATGGCTCATCTCGCCACTGGGTTTTAGAAACCCTTCACCCCGTGAAAGTTATGAAACCGAGAACCACAGCACAGCGGAGCCACATAACAGCACCTCGCGGGGGGCTCACAGCCTCATCCAGAGCTGCTTTTCAGGACCAAAAACCAGTTTGCAACCCATTGCCCCAGTGCACAGTGACCAGCAGCAAGGCAAATAAAAAATCTGGCTGGTAGCAGAGACAGAGCTAGAGCAGAGGAGAAGGTTGGGGTTTTTCTGAGCACCCCAGAGACCAGGGCTGCTGCTGCTTCTCCTTTTTCCACCAGCCACCCTGAGCACAGTCACGCTGCTGGTGGGAACCTGCAGTGCCATTTGCATAGCAGCAGCAAGCCCCCCGTGTGAACATGGCTGGAGGAGACCAAGATGCTAAAGGCAGATTTCCTGACAGTGAGATTTCTTTTTCACAAGTTTTTTTACTTTAAAAAAATAGGAAAAAGCACACACACACCTAACCACAAATAGAGATATACTTAGCACGGCCTGTGCCACACCGGACATCGCATCAGCAACTGCTCTCTGTGAAACTACTGCTACTCTAATCACTGCTGGTAAGAGAGAAGGGATTTATTGCAGCTCCCTGCCATCCTCCCAGGGCAGGCATTGGGAGGACAAGGGGCTGGGGCTCAAGTACCCCCCAAGTGGAGAAGGATTTTTTAATTTGCCCCTACACCATCCTTATGGGACAGAAGCTTACATTTCCTAAGCAGCTGTTTAGGGGGTTAAAGGGTTAGAAAAAAAAAAAAGCCTGTCCTTCTTCCTCCCCTCCCTGCCACCACAACGACACAGGGGACATCATCTGCAAAGCAGGACAAGCAAAGCCTCACAGCACAAGAGCTGAGTCTGGCCAGGAAGCTCTGCTCAGATGTAGGTCAGCAGCATGAGTGCGTGGTTACTCGCAGGACTGACCTGCACCGGGGGTCAGCCCTTTATCGGGGCACTCACATTTCTGTTCATCCTCCGGCACGATCCTGTAGACCTTGTAGGGCTCAGAGATGTCCAGCTGGGACCTGTCTGTCACCTCCTCAAAGTCGGGGCTCTTGTTCAAAGCACAGCGCAGCCTCGTCTTCCACGTGGCCGGCTCCGCTTTGTCACCTTCTTTGAACTTGCCTTTGAAAATAGCCCAGGCCTAAAACAAAGCAACAAAAAAAAAAAACCCCACCATTCACGTGAGTTCTGCAAATCCCCTCGACCCCAGGGGCAAAGGAGCCGGGGCTGCAGAGAGCATTTTGCATCTTCCTCTCCTCGCCTCTCTGCCCCTTGCACCCTCTCAGCCACCCGAGGCATATTTGCCGTTTCGCTCCTAGACTGCAGACACGTGCACGGCTGCCACACATGGGAACAGGTATCTGGGTGCAGAGCAGCACCACCTGCCCCAGTGATGCAACCAGGTGCAGGAAAGACTACAGCACCCAGGTTTTAAAAAGCAGAGGTCAAGGTCCTAATATGTGGCTTCATCTCTGCACCAACAGGTCAGGAGCTGCTGGAGATGCGAGGAATCGCTGCTGAAGCAGTGGTGTTCCTAATGACCTGGTAATACCTCAATTAAAAGTCAAAATAAACCTCATTTTTCAGCTCCTGACTAATAAATGAAAGCTGGTTTCTTTTTAAGATCAGAACATAGTTTGTGCTTTTGGTGGGAGAATACGTTTTACCACTGAAGGGAGATTGCAAAACATGTATTATTTTGTAAACATACATATTTTATAGATATATAAATATTTTCAGAAGGCTGAATTCAATGCCATCCTCATAACTCAGTGCTCCCGAACCAGCTGCTAACCAGCAGTCACTGCCCTGAAAGTGACCTTGCTCACCAGTAGAGATATTTGGAAGCAGGGACAGAGGGAAGGGAATTCCTGGGGAAGAGCCTGACCTTTTTGGTTTGGGATGGAATTTTCCATTTTTTTTTTTCCCCAAAACTGGAAATCCCCCCCTCCAGTGAAATCCAAAACTTCCTTCCCTCCTGCAAAATTTTTTTGCTAAATCCAGCCTTTTATCAAGAATAGCCTGGTAAGAAGTTTAGAGCAGGGCAAAAGGAACACATCCAGCTCCTTCTCATGTCAGATCAGGATTCAAACATGCTGAAAACAAACCTAAACCTCGTACCAACATTTGGCAAAAAGAAACAAATACCCCCAAAAGAGCCTGGGAGACCAATTGCAGGGTGAAGCATCTCCTACAAGGGTTAGAGATGCAAAACCCAGAGACAGCGTGGACATCTCCCACCAACGGGGCTACCAACAAGGAAAAACACAGCATCAGAGAGCCCTAGAACTGTTGAGAAAAGGTGTTAACCATCTGTCCCTACCTTGAAAATAGAAGCATCCACCTCCTGGTTGTAGTCCTGCTTCCCAGCATGTTTCCATGGGATGCGGAACATGGTTTTCTCCTCATTCTCCCAGATGAGCCCGGGGTACAGCTCGCTGTCAATCTGCTCAATCAGCCACTGCCGGAGCCGCCTCCCGCTGTTGCGGTCGCACATCCTGGATGGAGCGAGAGGTCCAAGCCCCGCTAGCTCCCCCAGTACTGTCCCACCACAGCTGGGGTACAAGGAGGGATCATGCCATGCTCTGGTTTGCCACATGCACAGCTGGTAGTGGCACTGCCTGCAGAGACAAGCAGCTCTCAGCAGCTCTGCAGGTCCCACATGCAAATCTCTGCACATTAAAATCCCCTCCTGCTTCTTTTATAATAAAAAAATCAAGGCAATTTTCTATGAGTTACTACAAATTCTTCCTCCAGCTCTATCAAAGCTCTTGCTCACAGAAGTAGGCTGGCTTGGCGCTCTGCTTACTCCTTTTTTGCTGTGGGATAAGTCACATAGGAAGCAGATGGATGGGGATGAAGCACCCAGTTGTGCTGTCACCTGAACAAGTGACATTGAGACAGGCCATCCTGGGGCAGACACCCATTAGCAGCTGCAGGAGACAGGAGCCATCCGCTGCCCCCAGCTGGTCTTGGCACAAGGGTCTGCCCTGGAGGAGATGGCAGCCCCTCTCACCGGGCACTGGCTCTTTGGGGAAAATGCACTGGTTCCAGGCAGCACCCGAAGTCACTGCAGGGATGGTGGCCACACGACCAATCCTCTCAAACAGGGAACCAATGCCAGGATGGAGCAGGGTGAAGTCAAGCCACCCTTGCTGGGGACCTTGGCTTATTTTTAGCCAAAACCACTGGGTGACTTCATGGAGGACCCAGGAAAAAGCTTCTCCTGCCCAGCTGGAAGCAAAGTGCCAGGCTCAACCCTCTTAGCATCCCCCATCACCTCCACAGCAAGACCCATGGGGACTTCGGGGTTGGTGACCTGGCAGAAGTGACCAGCAGCCCCAAGATCAGCCCTCCAGGCCTTTTGGGCTCACAGCCCTCCTCCAAATTTTACAGCACTGCCTCTCCCTCCTTTTTTTATTTACTGCCCCATGGGAAGATTTTGGGGAGACAACAAGGATGCTCCCAGTACAGCCTGAGACCTGGTGGTCCCTGCTTTGCCACAGGCTCACAGCAGCTCAGTACCACCAACTTCTGTCCCTTCTCCATTGCCCTACTGCTGCACAGCAGGACACACAGACCTCCCCAGCCAACAGCAGAACAGCTTCCATTTTTAGGGATGGCGATAGCTAACACCACCAGCCAAAACAACACCAAGGGCACAGCTCTGGGTCCCAGCTGCCCCTCCAGAGCTGCATGCCCCAACACACATGCCACAGCTCATCCCCAGAGGGACGGGGGTACACACAGCCTCTCTGCAGGCTCCCACTCCAAACACTTTGCACCTGAGTCATGCCAAGACAAAAAGCCTCATAAATGGTTGCTGAAATGGGACTTTTCCAAATCAGCCCATTTCCATCACTGGCAGAGGCCAGAGCTCCATTTCCCCTCCACAAAAGGCTAGGCAAGCCCTTCAGGCTACCACTAGCCACATGAGCCACAGGACACAGCCAAGGAGTCCTCCCCTTGCAGCAAAGCTTTGCCCCCCCCCCCCACCAGGAGGGACAAGCAGCCAAAAAAAAAAAAAAACCCAACAAACCCGGCTGGCAGAGGCACCACCGCACCATCACCCCGCAGCCCACCATCACCCTCCCCATCCCAACTCCAAACCACCACCGAACTCTCCCCATCCCATCCCAGGCTTTGCCCTGGAGCAAGGGCAGCAGCACCTCCCACCACCCCAGTACCGCTCAGCATCAAGCGGGCTCCACTCCTTGCTGCCCCCACGCGGGCCGTGGATATACGGGGTCGGTCCCAGTATCCCCAGTACCCCACAACCCCGGTGCCCAGCACCCCGCGGAGCAGCTCGGAGCCGCCACTACCTTCGCTCCAGCCGGGCCGCCGCCCTCGCCGCCCCGCCGCCCCCCCGCCTTTTATAGCGGTCGGGGGCGGGGACAACCACCGACCACGCCCTCCCCGGCCGTCAAGCCAATAGCTAGCCGCTCCTCCGCACCCACCCAGCCCAATGGAGAGCCGCCTCCGTCTCCGGCGGTCCAATGGGAAGCCGCCCAAGTGGCGGGGGTAGCGGCCGGCGCCGCTTCTCTGAAGAGCGCGCCTTTCCGAGAAATCAGGGGGCGGGGGCGGGGCGGAACCGCCCACTCGGGGTCTCTCCCGGGCCGGTGGGTCTCGGGTGGGGGACCGTGTCCCCTCCGCCTGCAGCCCCGGGCGGGTCCATCCCCGAAGCCGGCTCGGTCCCCCCCCGGACTGAGCTCAGCCTCCCCAAGACCGGTCCAGCCCTAGACCAGTCTCCCCAGTCCCAGATCAGTCCAGACCCAGACCCAGACCAGTCTCCACAGCCCTAGACCAGTCCAGACCCAGACACAGACCAGTCTCCACAGCCCTAGACCAGTCTCCCCAGTCCCAGATCAGTCCAGACCCAGACCCAGATTGGTCTCCCCAGTCACAGATGAGAATCCCCAGCCCCAGATCAGTCTCCCCAGCCCTGGATCAGTCCAGACCCAGACCCAGACCAGTCTCCCCGGTCCCAGATTGCTCCATCCCTAGTCCCAGACGAGTCTCCCCAGGCCCAGATCAGTCCAGACCCAGCTGCAGATCAGTCCATCCCCAGGCCCGGATCGGTCTCCCCAGTCCCAGATCTGTCTCCCCAGTCCTAGATTTGTCTCTCTGTAGTTCCCAACCAGTCTCCCCAGTCACAGATCAGTCGATCCCCAGTCCCAGACATCTCCCCAGTCCCAGATCGGTCCAGCCCCAGTCCCAGACCAGTCCACCTCCAGTCCTAGACCAGTCTCCCCAGTTCCCAACCAATCTCCCCAATCCCAGATCAGTCCATCCCCAGGCAGTTTCCAGTTCCATCCTGGATCAGCCCTAGGTCCCAGATCAGTCCCTCCCTCGCTGCCCCAGCAGTGCCCGCTGTCCCCCAGCCAGGATTGGTGCCCTGGCAGTGCCCAGCAGCCCCAGCCCAGCCCAGATGTACCCAGCCAGGGCCGCTGGCCATAGCAGAGCTTAAAGGACCATTTGCAGCCTGATTTCAGAGGGGGTTTTGGGGATTACCAGATTACACACACATTTCTTGGAAGAAAACTGTAATTACTCCCATGTGGGTAATATAGAGAAATGGGAAATGTATGGAGCTGCACAGATGGTATAATAAAAATAATGATCTAAGGTACCCAACATTTACTGTCAGTTCTAATAAATAATGGTTGTAACAGCCCTTGGTTTTAAACACCCAACTGATCCTAATCAGATCCCCCCCTGTGAGATTTGGGGAGAGCCAAAACCCCCTTTTGCAATCAGATACAGTTAGGAGGATTATTTTTTTTGCTTTACCGAGAAACAAGCTAACCTTTGCAGCTGGGGTTTGCATCACTGTCCCCTGTGACACTGGTCCTGCTTCCCCACACCGGATGGAGACTCCCAAGTAAAAAATTGTTTCTTTTGTAAAAATTCTGGCAAATTCAGGGTATTTTAAAGGGGCTTCATATAATCAAGCCTCTCCATTCCCTTGTCCCCTCTGGAGCCCAACAAGCTGGAGACTAATTGCTACCCTGCTACCAGCGGCGTGATGCCATCACCTCTGGCTTCATTTTGGCTCCATGACTTCATGGGCAGCCTGGAAAGGCAAAACCTCAATTCTCTGGGGTGAGGGGGATCCCAGCAGGAGGAGGATAAAATAATAACACCCTTAAAGTGGGTTTTTTTAGCCACTCACGGTGCCAGCTGCAGCAGGCTGGAAGGAAGCGAGATGCCTCACAGCCCTGCCAGTGGCTAGCAAGGGAAAATGCAAAACACACCCTGAGACAGGCAGCAGGACTGGGAATTTCTTGCAAACTATTTCCCTGTGTGCAAGCAACACTCTGGGAAGCTCATTCACACTTCAGCGGAGAGATTTTCCCCATGCCAGAGGCACTGGGCTTTCAGGAGGGCTGATGTGGCATGGCAGAGCTGAGCAGTGAAGCTTGCGGTGCTCTTCGCAATGTAGAAAGAAGTGGAAATCAGCCTGGTTTTACCTGCTTCAGGGCTTGCCTTCCAGTGCCCAGAAGTCCTAAAGCCACCACAGGTCCCATTGATGTAGGCCAGAGGGGAAAAATATATATTTTTGCCTGGGACACCCCTCAAATCTGGGGGAAATTTGGCTTAGGAGATGCTATTTGGGCAACGGTTGCTGCTGTGATGCCAGGTGTGGGTGATGCTGCAGCTTACAGGGAGCATCCCTTGTGATTCCCAAAGTCAGAGGGATTTTTTCCAGGGGTAAGAGCTGCTTTGGTGCTGCAGTTCCTTGGGGAATGTTTGAGTCCCAGGATAGCCGGTCGAGGGAAGGGAAGGGGCACAGCCATCCAGGCTGGTGCAAGTGACGGGACGGCAGCGCTCCGCAGAGGTTATCACACCTACTGCAGATCTAATCTCTGCTTATCACATATCTCCTATAACTTCCTATTAACACCAGAAACCAACGTTCTTCTCTTTTTTTTTCCTGTGCACAAGTTCCATTTTTCTGCTTCCTAAAATGATAACGGAGGCATTAAAACCAATATCGACCCAGTTTGCTCAATTTCCCTTCAGCCCACTCCATCAACAGCATTTATGGTCCTTGAGCCCATTAATTGCTCAGGGCGCTTTCCCACGCAGACTGTGCGGCAGGCATGAACCACTGCATACCTCCACGTAGAATAACAGCCAAAGGGACCCTTTTCTCAACCTAAAAAGACAGGGAAGAGCCCCCATACTTTTTTTGCTGGAATCCTGTACGTTATGGCTAAACATTGAGTCTTTAAAACTTTTAATTTTGCTGGTGGTTCTCATCAAGAAAATAGGAAACAGGATACAGCAGTGGAGCGGTCATGTCAGTCCATCCTGCCATTCCCATCAGGAACACCGCAAATCAAGACCAGCCATCCTCGTGGTTTTAATCATTCTCCTCTTTATTAGGAGTTGGGCGAGTCACCCCCAGCACTGTCACACTGCAAGTACCCAGAAATTTTCATTAAGGGAATTCCTAGAAATATTTTAAATGCTTTTTTTTTTTTTTCTCAGAACAGATATTTTTGAGAAGCCAAGCAAGGTATTTATAGTAAAAGGCCAAGCTTGCATGGAAGATTTAAAGCTTTAAATGTAGAAGGGCTGTGTCAATGGGCTGGGACCCCCCCTTGTAGGATGGATGTGGAGAGTCCTGGCAAAGGAAGGCAGCGAGTCCACGCTTTGGAAACATGGTGTATGAGTTTGGGATGAAAAAAGGGACACCGTCACGGTCTTTCAATATTAAAAAGGCTGTTGGAGAGGGACAGCGTTAAATTGGTCTGTGGGTCGACTGAGTCCAATCAAGCAATTGGTTTCTTTTGCAACCGGGGACATTCAGATCGGGCGGCAGGGGAAACCCAAAGCCGCTCCTGCTCCGGGGATGGAGGCAGTGGGGACGGGCAGTCTCCAGCACTCCTGGATTTCCCCCTCCCTGGGGGCAGGGGGGTTAAGAAAAATGCCAGACAGACATCTACCAAGGACAGGCTGGACCAGGAAAGTCCAAACACAGTGAGGGGCATCCGCAGCCCCGGGAGCACCTCAGCCTCTGGCCCCTCTCTTCCCATCCCATCTTCAGCAGTACACCCACACCCCCAGGACCCATCCCTCCCTCCTCGGGGCAGCCTCACAGGCTGTATCGGCCCCCAGCTTCACTGCAAAGCAGAAGACAAGGCAGCCTCTCCCCATCTCGTCCTGCTCTGGCTTTCCAAGAGCTGCATTGGCATCCCCATGCCCTGCCAGAGGAGTGCCCGGGTACCGTGCTGCTGGAGAGAGGGACGGGGCTTGCTGCTGCTCTGGGTGATGGAAAAGTGGCCGCGATCCACTGGGAAATGGGGGAACGGGACAGCGCAAGACACTGTCATCAGTTAACTGGCTTGCCCAGAGGTATACATAGAGCCGGCAACCAAAGGGAGGGTCTGTGAGTCCTGACCCCCCTGCTCCAACCCTCAAGCCCACAGCCGAGGCTGGCGCTGGCTGCTTGCTGCCCTAGACATGAACGCCCGTGGGCGCTTGGCAAAGGGAAGACTGAATTTTCCAAGCCCCAGGGCCAATGTCTGCCTGCGAGCAGCCCGCTGCTTATCTGTTCATCCATCTGCTTCTGCTGGTGCCACCTGCGTGGTAGGGGAGCGGGTGGGTGGGAGCTGGAGAGTGGAGCCAGGAGCAATCCCTGCTCCCCAGCTGCTGCTCCTTCTGCCTCTGCTCCTGCCGGGTCAGCAAGCACTGCAGCTCCTCCTGGTCCTTGAACGGGTTCCTGCCGTAGTCGCGGCGGATCCAGGCGCGGTACTGCCAGGAAAAAGCCAAAAGAGGTTGTCAGGGTCACCGGGGGCTCAGGTGCCCCCAGCTTGAGAGCCGGGGCTTGCACCAGCACCAGCAGAAAGCAGCGAGCTGAGCGGGGGCAATGCCCACTGCATCCCAGCCGCAGCCGAGGCCAAGGCCAAGGCCAGGGGATCCCCAGCCACAGCCAGCAAGCAGAAAGGTCCCAGTTTCACAGGAACTCACATGCCATGCAACACGATCACGTCACGTGAGAGATGCGACGTTTTCCCCCCAACCAAGCGCTCCCCCCATCCCCAGCACAGACGGACCCGGAAAGCTGGCAGCATCCTCAGCTTCTCACACCGACTGCAGCTGGGACAGCAGCTTTATTTACTTTTCATTGCCAAGAAGCTGCTGTTGTTCCTTGTGTGCCCAAATTCCTGTAAGAAAAGCTTTCCCGCGCTTTCTCCCTGCCTTGGCAGCACAGGGACAGGCTGCACTCATTGGCATTTGGCTCTTGCATGCTGAGGCAGGTTTGTTTGCAGCGTGTCTTGCTCGCCATTGGGGGGGTGCCTCTCGTTCCCCCCACATCACTGCAGCCAGTTGCAAAGGTTGCTCCAGTGGCAGGAGCGTGCCAGCAGCTGGGGGCCAGCTGGCAGCAGGCTGAGGTCTGGAGATAGCCGGGAAGTGAGAAATGGTCCATAGAAATGCTTCCCGCTACTGCTGGGATGAGAAACGGCCAGACAGGCCCAGACTGCAGCACCTGAAAGTGTGGGCAGGAATGGGCAGCTCTGCCAGGACATGCCGTGCCAGCTGCCCGCTGCTCACGGGGAGCAGGCAGGGTTTTGCTGTCTTCCAAAGTAGCTGGGAACCAGCTGCTCCAGCAAGTAAGACTTACTGGGATGAGTGGCAGGAGCACACCTGGCAATACCAAACACCTTACAAAAAGGATGAAGGGCAGGGTCAGGAATGCGAAACCTGTGGGTTCAAAGGATCCAGAGAGGGACCGAGCATCGGAGTCCCGGCACGGGGTAGCACTGGGACAGGCATGGGGTGCAGCTGGGGCAACCAGAAGGAGAAGGCAGGCAGCCCCCACGAGCTGCCCAGCCTTGGCATCCCCAGGGTGAGATGCCTCTGCAACAGCTCCAGCTTCCTGGTGTGCCGCAGCAGCACCCCACGGCCAGGAGCCGCCAAGTTTACGGCAAAGGTGCAGGATGCACGACAGCAGGACGGACAGCTCAGCCCTGTCCTGCCAGGGCTGCTGCAGGAACGGGGACCACGAGCAGCAAGAGGAGAAAGTCTGAGGCTGACCCTGGTGGCATCCCCCTCTCCTGCAGCCGGGGAAAGTCAGCTTGGGCAGAGGGGATTTCCACCGGGAATGTCTGGATTTCCCAAATCCACTCCCTCAGACAGCGGGACTGACCACAGCTGCTGCGTGCTTGGCGCCTGCAAGCAGGAAGACCCCTTGTTCGGGGTGGACCCCAAGAGCCAAGCCTGATTTCCTTGCTAAGAAAACAACCCCTGGGAAGTGACTT
This sequence comes from Pandion haliaetus, assembly GCA_013401275.1. Taxonomy (NCBI): domain Eukaryota; kingdom Metazoa; phylum Chordata; class Aves; order Accipitriformes; family Pandionidae; genus Pandion; species Pandion haliaetus. The sequence continues at coordinate 253,380 of VYZV01000170.1, forward strand.
CCAAAGGATTTGGGGCAAGCATCCATGCCAGCTGCTCATGGGGACAACATCCCTCCTATGCAAACCGTCTGAAGGGATGAAGGTCCATGGGAACACCAGCCTGGCCACCGAGGCTCAGCACCCACTGCCCAGCCTCAGAGCTGGCTCCCACATCCAGCAAAGGAGGGAAGGAGCCGGCGGGAGGCCGGGGGAAGCACCCTTCTGCTGCTGCCAGGCGTTTCCTTTTAAACCAAGAGCAAGAAGTGGTTACAGCCCATTTCCTCCAGTGCTGACCACTAACCCACTGCCCTCCTCCTCTCTTCTGGGGTCAGGAGCATCCATCCCATCTGGGACGGCACCTGGGCAGGAGAAAGGAAGCCTGGCTGGAGTGTGCTAGCACCACGGGGACCTTGGGGCAGGGAGGGACAGGTCCATCACCCAAATGCCCATTTGTGCCCTCTCTCACATCCACGCTGTCTTCTCTGCGCTCACTCACTTCCTTTTCTAACCTTACCCGTCATCCTGCTGCTGCTCTTGGTCTTTTCCTTCCTTCTTTATCCATCCAGCCCCAATAAGCACCCTTTGCCAGCTCGAAACCCCAGCTGCACGCTTGAGGCGCGCTTCCTGCAGCAAGGGGCTGGCTGGCCAGTCCCAGAGAGCATCTTCCCCATTTCTAACCTCCGGGAGTCCTGTCCGAGGTCCCTGCTCTGGATCAAGGAAACCAAGGCACTGAGGGATGCTTGCCCGCAGCTCTGGGTAGGAGGTCCCCAGAAGGACTGACCTGTTCTTCCCAGGTTTTAACCAACAAGAAATGAGGCTTTTCCTCCTGAGCAGCCTGCCCAGCCCTTATCTATGTCTGCTCCCAAGCACTGTGTTTCCAGATTGCTGCCTGCTGGGATGACAGCTGGGCTAAATGGGGAAATTTAACCTCTTTTCTATCCTCAGCAAGAGCTGAAGCTCAAGTCACGATACCCTTGCTCCTGCATCCTACCTACACACACGGAAAACCACCCCAAAGCCACAAAGAGGAACAAGGTGTGACCTCCCGCAGCCAAGGTAAGCAAGCCAAATGCTGCTAGGCATGAAGCAAGGCACAGGACCTATGTGGCATCGGGTCCCACAGGCTCCTGGCCACATAGGTGAATGCCTACGGTGCCCACCGTCCTGCAGGACCCCCAGCCATCCACCTCGGCTGACCTGCCCGCTCTGCCTGCAAGTCCATTCCTCTTGCAAAGGTGGAGGGCACAGGCGAGCTGGGAGCAGGGCATCACTGATTGGGTTGGAGCATCCACCCTGGCTCTTCCCCTTCTTCAAATGCAGCTGTGGGTGAGTAATGGCAGAGTGCTCCCAGCACCCAGCCTTCACCCCCGGAGCCATTCTAGCAGCAGTCCGCCCACAAGAGCCATCCACAGCTTCTCTCGCCAATGCTGCGATTGTGGGGAACACAGGGTGTTTCAAGTAAAAGGCAGCTCTTGCTAAACCCTGTGGCTCAGAAAACACATCCAAGTGCCTCCACCCTTGGCTCTGCCTTTGGTATTTTCAGGGAAATGCTTGCAAAGCCCCCAGCAAAACTCTGAGGTGATGAAAAAGCAGCATGTAAGGGAAAGGGAGGAATGTCTGGTGCCTGCTGAGCCTAGCCTGGATTTTGGGGAGCAGGAGGAATAGCTCAGATGGAGGGGGGTGGACAGCAAACCCCACATCACGGTCTGTGCTGGGACGCGGCCAGAGCGTGGGAAGTGTTGGGGAGAGCTAGCCCAGCCAGGGGAAGCCCCGCAGGGAATCTCCAGCGCTGTGTGTGTTTTGTAATCCCTTGGACCATTTTCCACCCTCCTCCACGGGCATTTTTGCAAGCCGGTGATAACGGGGCAGGGCTGTGTCCCTCGTGACAGCTCCTGCCTGCTCCCTCCAGCACCCAGGGAAGGGAACTTGGTGGCAGGGAAGGGGCTGACATTTGGGCCAATGTCACATGCTGTCCCTGCCTCTCCCCTGGGAGGAGAGAAATCCCCGTGAAGGGCTCGGCGCGGCCGGAGGGACCACCGGGTCCCCACCACTGTTTGCCACAGGGCCATTGTACAATGCTCGTGGCTGCAGCGGATGGGGGGGCTTTGCTTGGGGTCTTTCCTCCAGGGATGGAACCAAGTTTAGGGGTGATGTGGCTGCCAGATGCCTTGTACATGTCAAGTTGTGGGCTACTCTTTCACTGCAGAGGTCCATCCATGGCCTGTGTACCCTTCCGGGGCAGTTTTGGACCCTGGTCCTTTGCTGCGGAGCGTGGGGTTGGGCAGAGGATCAGGGCCCGGCATGGGAAGCTGGAGGGCAGCCAGGGAGCCAGGTGGGAGCTGTGCTTTTAAAGGCTTTTCCCTTTGCTTTTGAAGGCTTTCTGGGTCAAAAGTGCAGCTCTGATCTCTGCAACTACTGTTCTCCCGATCAAACAGGCCACTGTCACTCCCAGCTGCCAGCATCCAGCTCAGCTCAGCTACAACATCATCCCTTCCTTCCATGGGAAGGGAACCTGCCCAGCCAGGGCTTCTGCTCTCCTAAAACCTGCTGCTCTGAGTCATTTTGGGGACGAAACAGAATTTCTCCATCGACACTTGCTCCTGTCTGTCACCTGCCTCTAAAAGCAGAGGACTTGCTGTTAGAGGAAGCCCAGCCAGACCCAAGCACGCCCAGACATCCCGAAGCTGCTGTCAGAGCTTTCCTCCCTTTCCTCTCCCCCTTTCCACCTCCAGCTCCTGCTGCATCATGCTGCATTCCTGGGAACCAGCTCAGCACCCTTCCCGGGGCTCCCCAAGGGACTTGCTGCTCACCCGTCCCTCCTGCTGTGTCCTAACTGAACTCTCGAGAAAAGCACTGGGGTTTTAAAGGGCTTTTTTAAGTGCATTCGCATAATATCGAGGCACTTTTTTTTTTATTATTTTCTTCTTTTTTTTTTTTCATGCAAAACCCAAAATCCCCAGGCAATAAATAGCATGCATAAAGGCCAGCTCAGGCAAACAGCTGGCCTCTGCAGTGAGCTGCATGCAAAAGAGCCACGCATGTTTGCAAACTCTGCAGACACGTATATAAGGGGACGTCGACGCAGGACGTACCTCCTGCAGCAGGGTCACCTCGTACTCCTGCAGCTGCTGCTGGAAGCCAAAGTTGGGGCTGACGTAGGACCGCACGGCCTTAGTGGCAGCCAGGCAGCCCTCCCAGCCGAGCTCAGTCACCGTCATGAGGTAAGCCACCAGGATGGTGGTGCTGCGGGAGACCCCAGCCAGGCTGGCACGGCGCAAGGGAGCAGCGTCAGGGAGAGGTATTCCCACCGCGGAGGCTGGTGCGGCCCCGCAGCAAGGGATATCCATGGGATGCATCTTCCCACAGGCACCCCCTCTCGCTGGAGTGCTAGCAGGGTTCCCCAGCCATGGGTTGGGTGGGGGTAAGGAGCCACATGGGCAGGGGGGCACCACTGGTGGTCCCGGGCAGGCGGCTTCCCCCTGTCCCCTCCTCTAGCCTGTCCCACCTCTTTGGATGTTCAGGTTTTTAGTGCACAGACCACCCATCCCCATGGGTCCCGGCAGCGGAGACCTTCCCCTGTCACCCTCCCACTGTTCTTTGTCTTCTCTTCTTCCTCCCCACCACAAGTGACATTCGACATCGAGGACACTTTGGGGGAGCCCATCCCCACCTCCCAGAGGACCGATGAGAACCGGGGACGTGAGATGGTTATGGCAGCTCTCACCAATGGACGAGGCAGCCTCCCCCACCGAGCCGGCATTCATGGATGAACTTGATGCACTCCCTAAAATGCTGCAGCCTGCAAGGAGAGAGGCAGGGAGGTGAGGACGGGAGGCCGGCCCACCCCTGCAAGGCGTCTGGCCACATCAGCAGCAGGAGTTGTGCCCCCTCCCCGGGAGTTCCCACCACCCTGTGGCCACCGGCATGGGGTGGGAGCAGAGATCCTTCCTCTGCCAAAAGAAGGCAGAGGGGCTGATCTTCATCTGCCAGGAAGGAAATTACCTAGGAGACTTTCCGGGGATTTCCTGCTTCCCAAGGCATCAGGATGGGAACAGGACGACGGCATCAGCCAAACCAGGAAGACAGCCTCCAGGGCAAGGTGTCATCTTGTGCCCAAGGGACACCCACATGCCCACGTGGTTGCCCTGAGCCATCGGCTCACCCCTAATTCCCAGACGATACCAAAACCACCCAGTTCCCTCCAAGGGAAAGATGCTGGCGGGGAAGAAGGCAGGGAGAATGTGGCTCCCAAGGCATTTTGCCTGCAGGTCCCAAAATGGTGCAACTCCCTTCCCCTCCTCACCCCAAGCAGCCCCTCCGGCCCCTTCCCACCCAAGGGAGGGCACGGAGAGGTGCCCGTGCCAGGGAGGTAAGGCTGCCAGCAACAACACAGGCTTGCCCCTGGATAGCTGCCTGCATTCCTGAAAGAATAACCAGTAACTGCCAGCAAGGCAGAGGGAGCACGTTAACCCTAACCAATGAGTTTTGCCGCAAAATGGGGCAGGTCAGGGAGCCAGGGCTTTCTGGCAGCTCAGCTGCCAACGCGCTATGGTGCTTCGCTCCTTCTGAGCTGGATGCTCAGCAATATGAGCAGCACCCATCTTTTTGAAGGCATGGAGACCTAGAAAACAGGATAAATAACTCCATATGTACCGATGAGAGAGAGGCGGGTGTTCGTGGGAGCATTATGCAGGCTTCGGTGAGTCGCATCCCTCCTGCTCATCACTGCGCAGGATGCTGGAAGCTGCTGCCAATTCCTCCTGAAGATAGCGAGCACCTCTGAGAGCCCATGCTGAGCCAGGTATTCGGCTCCTTGACACGTGTTTGCAATAAACGCTGCCCATCCCTGCTCGCCCTCGCAGCCTCACTGACCCTTGGGGCAGTTTTGAGGCAGAAAACCTGATTCTAGGTAACTTGGGCTGCTGGTGGACTCCCTGGCCACACAGCTCTGGCTTTTGGGGGAGGAGAAGAGGGTCCCTTTGGCACAGCGGAGCCAGACCCATCCAGCAGCAAGTGCGAGAGCCGGCAGTGCCTCTGCTCCGGCGCCGCACTTCCTCTGCCTCCGCGTGATGGGGTGGGCGTGCGCCTGCACAGCCTTCCTGATTTCTCAGAAGCCAAGGCACAAGCTACCGCAGAGTTATTCCCCCCCTCATGCCCCTCGCCGAGGGCTCGCTCCCAGCAGGGCTCAGAGCCAGCTTCCTTGCAGGGACAAGGCAGAACCGTCCAAAACCTCCCCCATCCCCCTTAGCCCATCAAAGGGGATGCTCGTCACCCTTCCCTGGAAGGGGGATCGAAGGGGATGATGCTTTTCATCCTTCCCTGGAAGGGCTGAGCTCAGGTGCCTTCTAAGAAACCAACCAAGGATGTATGCCCGAGGAGAGGAGGAGAGATGGAGGAGTCTCTGAAGCTGTGGTCATACTAAAAATATTGAGGCTCTGAGCCCTGGATGACATCAGTCCATTGCTCCTCGTGGGCTACAGCCATGCCTCCTTCTCAACCACCACAACAAACGGAGCATCGCCATTTGGCAGGGCATTTCCCTGCCTAAAGCTTGCCCCGGGGGACTTCTTCTCATCCTACTCATCTTTGCAGAGCAGATGGCATCCCCCAGGGCCCACACGTTGCGTACACAGGTCCAGGCTCTCCAGATCCCCGTCCTCCATTTCAGCCCCTTGGCTAGGACCACCAGGGATGCACCTTGCTTGCAAGGACATGACGCTCTCACCTCCAGCTCCCTCAGCATGCTTGCTGCCAGCCTCCAGCCTGCTCCATCGCTCTCCCAACCCATCCCAGAGGGAGGGAGCTGAGCGCTTCAGCCACCCCATCCATCCTCACCCACTCCATGGGGTTTTTTTCCCCAGGCAGCCAGCCAGAGGAAAGCTCTCTCCATTCTTTTCCAGACTCAAAGCATGGGATTGGGGCATGGAGCCTGGTAACGCTGAGAACCACTGAGGTCCTGAGTCACAAGCATCTTCTCTGCAGGACACAAAGTTCACCAGAATTGTGAAATCCAAGCCATAAACTGACAAGCAGAAAATAGTTCCTTGAATAAGTCTTCCTTCCGGCAGCCAGTCCTATCTTCTTTTTTTTCCTTTTTTTTTTTTTCTTTCAGTAGACATGCCACAAGTGTAAAGAAATGTGAGAAGAGAAGAAATAACAACCAAAAAACCCAGCTCTTGCTGAGGCAGGGTTTTCTTGTAAAGCTTCTCTTTCCGCTCAGCGGGAGCATGAGCAAGCAGAATCACACCCGTGGGCACGGCTGCTCCCAACGATGCTGGAAAACCAGCACCTCCGCAAGTGAGGCTCAGTCCGGTCACTGTGCATGAATTTTTGATGATTGGCGAGAAAAATCCCTCAGAGTCACCCATTTTCTGGTTGCAATGGATGGTTTATGGATGCCTGTCACCCAAAGCAGCAGCGGGGTTCTGCAACCCTCCCAGTGCCAACAGCACCTGCACCCATCACACCCCAGCACCACGTCCCATGAAAGCCTGGGGCTTCCTTGCAGCATCTCTCACCAGCTTCATCTCAAGAACATCATTAAAGGACTTAAAAGTATCTAAGCTTTGTGTGAGGAAAAAAATGTTGATCTTTAATAAATATTTTATTTCTCTTTCCAAGGAGAATGTCTGGAAGACCAACACAAATCATTGGTTTTGTAAACCAGTAAAAAATGCTCCAATTTTCAACCCTGCCCAGTAGAACAGCTCTGAGATTTGATGGAAAATTAAATTTACTGACTGCAAACACACACAGAAAGAGATTTTAAGTCCTACAAATGCTATTTACCACCTGAGAATGAACCGCAGCTTCTGTCAAGCTCAGCAGCAATAGGAAGTTTTCACAGCAGGAATGAACTGAACCTTCATTCTGCAGAATCTGAGCTTTTATTGACCAACAACTACCAACACGCAATGCTGGGAGGCAAAAGGATGGCAAATGACTTACAGGTTTTGACTGGATGAATCTGAGGCCGAGATACAGAGATAGGTCATGTCCTGCAATACAAAGATGGTTGCAGTAATAAGATACCACCGACAAACACAAAATGCCCCATTTCTCTCTTTTCCCTCTCCCCAGCTGACCCTTCGGTGAGCAGAAAGCCACAATCCACTTTTGGTGCCATCGCCCTGCTCCCCGTGGGTAGGGAGAACTGTGACGGGTCGCATCCATCCCACCCTGGGCTATTCCCCCCCCATTTCAGCCCAAAGGAGAGGCCAGGCTGCAGGGAACTGCTACGATGCTCAGCAGCCCCCCAAAACTCAGCCACCCCTTTCCTGGAGCCCCGACGGACAAGCCCCATCAGGAAGATGCGTGTGAACACACAGTGATGAAGTCACTCTCATCAATGAGTTATTTCCTCCTGGTCCTTTTAATACACAATAAATCATCCTGCCGCATGTTGGCGTAGCTCAGATTACTTTCCTTTCTTTAGAACATCGCTTCCTCGATCCTCCCTGTTCTGAGCTAAAATTAGATCCTTTTCATCTGAGTTTTTTGGGGTTTGTTTGTTTGTTTTTTTTCTTAGTGAAATGGGTGGAAATCCTGCCAGCCAGAGCTGAAATGGCCGAGCAGCAGGGATTACCCCATTTCCATCAGCTCCCTGTGGCATTGCTGCCTAAAGGTCCTGCCTGGGCTGACGCAGCCCAAACCCACGGGCCACCCTCACTTCCCTCCAGCCCAGGGCAAACACGGAGGCTGGAAAAAGCCAATTATTTAAGGAGGGAAGGTGCAGAGCAGGACAGGCATGGGGATATTTCTGCACTGGAAAGACCCACGTTACAAGGATGAGCGCAGGCGGGCTTTCCCATGCATCACCTCTCCATCCCATTCATCCTCCCCAGCCCCATCCCACACTCGGCCCTGCCGTCCCACAGCCTCTCATGGGACAGGAACAAGGTGCCGCAGGGATGTGTCGCTTGCCGGCTCCCTGTGGCGCGCCAGCTGGATGCTCCCCACCTGGAGAAGCTGCTGGAGAGGCTGGGGCGGGGGGGTGGGGAAAGATCCGCAGGGTTCCTCATCCACATCTCCGTCCAAACCACAGCTCCCCAGCACGCAGGGGATGGCGGGTGCAGGCAGGAGCTCAGCGGATGGAAGGGGGCCATGTACCAGGCAGGGGCACGGGGACGAGCAAGGTTTTGCAGGGCGAGCCGTGATGGGCTGTGGCTTTCCAAAGCCTGGCTGTGCCCTGCCATGCCCGGTGCCAGCCCGACCTTCCCACGGCGAGGAGAGCCACCGTGCCGGCAAACCCATCGTGCCAACCAGTGGAGCAGCCAAAGCGACCCCACTCCTCCCCAAAACCCTGACCCGCACCCCAATCCCGGATTAACTGCCAGGCTTCCAGCGGCTTCCCCTTCCCCACGGGACTGGGTGCCCTCAGGGAGCTGGGCCACACATGGGAACGGTGCTGGGGTTTGCGGTTCCTGACCCAGGGCTGTGATTGACACATTGCTCAACCCACCATGCCTTTCCAGTTCCCCTTTCCACCAGCCTGCTGGCTTGCTCCGTGTTGTAAGCTCGCCACGCGATTTGTTACCCGTCTGGCCGTGCCCCATTCCCTGAGCCCTGTCAGCCCCCAGCCGCTGCCCCGTCTCCAGGCACACGCCGTTTCTCTGCACCGACTTTATGCAGCCTCCTTCTTTCTCTCTTTCCTTCCTTTCCTCCATGTTACTCAACGCCTTTGCAGGGAAGAGGCTCAAGCTGGTGTTTTGCTGGGGCTCCCTGCCCATCGTGGCCCCAAAGGATGAAGGCTCCTGGCAGTCCCCTTCGCCTTCTGCAGCATCCCGGGATTTGGGAGCTGGCAACGGGTCTGACACTGGGATGAAGCGCAAATTGCACATGGCCATCGGCTGCAAGACGAGCAGCGTGGCCCGAGCATCTCCCGCATGGGGCTGCTCCTCCCGCTGCAGGCTCCAGCCGGCCCACCGGTCCATAGAAACAGGATTTGTGCATGAAAGACCTAGCCGGCATCTCTGGCATCAACCCACCGAGCAGCTCCCTCCTGCCTCAGTTTCCCCCACCCACAGCCCGAGGGGTCCGCAGCTCTCCGGGGTCGGCGAGGCAGGGGACACGGGACCGGGCGGGCAGGCAAAGCCCAAGACCCTTGTCCTGGAGGCGAGATGGGGGGGCGGAGGGGGGTTTTCCCACTCTGTGCCCCCTCCCCCCCCCCCTCCTCCGGCCCCGGTCGGGGCTGGATGCGGCCCCGGCGCTGCCATCCGCGGGGCTCCGCCGCCCTCTCGCGGTTCTCCCGGCGGCAGCACCGGGTACCCCGACGGCTACGGGCCCCGCAGCAAGGGCTGCGGCTGTACACCTTCACCCTACAAACCATCGAGTCCCCTAAAACACCCCGCTGCCCTCTCCCCCGAAAGCCAGCGCTGAGCCCCTTTGGGTGCAACTCAACATCACGTGGCACAAATCGGTGCAAATGGGCGCAAATCGGTGCAAATCCAGCATTGCTTCTTCCCTCTCTGCCCCACACCAGGAGAAGGTAACGTGTGTTCCAGCTGCACTTTCCCAGCCCCTGCTCCCCCAGGGTGGTCCCCCAGGTCGTGTCCCCCCCCACCCGGGCACTCACCTCCAGCACCGGCTTAGCACTGTTGTGGATGGAGAGGATGTGCGTCACCCCGTTCTTCAGCAGGTTTTCCTGGTCCTCAGAGTCTGGAAGCAGGAGAGGCACGTCAATCATCTGCCCTCCTGGGAGATCTGCTGGACCAAGCACTCACCAGCAACCTGCATCCATCACCCCCAGCCCCTCGACCCCCATGCCAGCCCCTTTCCGTTGCCTCTCACCCAGCACGATGCAGGAAAGGAGACCGGGCATTGCGATGCACCTCTTTCAAAGCAAAATCCTCCTCGGATGCACTGGGTATTCAGCAGGCTCCTAAAGCCATCCCCAAAATCGGGAATTCTACTGCTAACTTGGAAAAGGCTGTTGTGTCCTCACTGTTGGGTGAAACCCAAGCTTCACCCTGCTCCCCACGGGACCAGAGGTCCCAGCGAGAAAGCCAGGAGTTGGCCCGCTGTAAATATTGTCTCAGCAAACACAGGGGAGGTTTCCAGCCATGCCAGGGTTTCCCCAGCATACCTGGTGACTGCAGCTCCGCCCAGATGTCCCCTTTCCTGGGCTAGAGCTGCATGGAGCCACTTGCAATTAGGATGGGGCTTTTTGGCGGCTTTGGATCTCCGGAAGATGCTGAGGTCCCCAGCCGGGAGCAGGCACAGGGAGTCCCCAAGGAGAAGGACTCCTCCAGCCCCGCCGGCTGCCCGGGGATCCCACAGCAACATGGAGGTGGAGCAGGGGAAGGCACTTACCATGGATGTTCCCGAGGTAGAGGCCTGTGACAACCTGGGAGGTGACAAAAAGGAGAGAGATTTCAGACGGCACCGGGCACAACATGCATCCGACATGGCGGGAGCATCAAGCTGCATGCACGGTACCAGTGGGACCAGGGCATCTGGCAGCAAACTCCCCAGGCAACGATAAACCAGGCGCCTAATTAACAAATCATCTTCATTAATGAACACCAAAGGCTGAACCCACTCAAACCACCAACCCTAACCCCTTCAGGAGTGCAGAGCTCAGGAAAACTCAGCACATAAGTGTAAGGGGCTTGCCTGCGGTCCTATTGCTATCAGAAAGGCACTGCTGGGGGCTGGATTCCCCAAACAGCTTGGCTCATCCCAGCCTCCTCCTTCAAGGTGGGGCTCCAGCAGGGACTCCCCCCCCCATCTCCCCTGCTCGCAGAGGCAGGCCAGCCCTGCTGCAGCTCGGTTTTGTTTTGCTATTCTCTAGCAACCACCTCTTGCAAATAGTTTCAAAGGTTGCCTCCACCAGCTGGGGATAGACAGGCAAAGGCACAGGCTATTTATAATACTTTTCTGGCCAGGATGTTGCAGTATGTGCCGTCAAGTATGCAAATTTGGCCTCCAACTCCCTGCTGCAGGATTATGAAGGAGAAAAAAGGGGCAGCTCAGAGTATTTATGGGGTGTAAAAGCCCACCAGAGCAGTTTCCAGGGGCACAGAAAGGAAGAGCTGATTACCAGTTGGAATTGTTTGCACACTTCTGGCAGAAGACATCTGGTTTGAGAGGCTGTAGGAAGGGTTTGAAACAGCATTGGGCCACATCCAGCCCACTTCTACCATTCAGCTGAATCCTAGCCCTCACCTGGGGTACAAACACCTGGATTCAGCAAACGTCTGCACCCAGCACAGCACAAGCTGTTACCACTAGAAGGGGGATGCCGAGCCCTGCGTCTCACCAAGTCAAAGCCGGATCCTGTAACACATATGTGTCTGCACCAACCCAGCCCCCAGCAAAGGCAGCCAGGGCTCCCCAAGAAGGTTTGGTGGCACCGGGGAGGCTGTAAAAGCTACTTTGCAGGTCAGGCTGCTTTTGCAGGGTGTGAAACCCCAGTGTTAAATCACACCAGAGCCACGTAGAGAGAATTTGCCCTGATCTGGCCTTTCTGTTGTTGTTTCAGAGTCTAATTTTAAACTGGAGAACACACATACCAAGCGGTTATTAAGGATACCAAGAGAAATCAATCCCCTCTGCCAGCCCTAGAGTTCAGCTGAGCAACAAGCAGCAGTAAAACCCCACTTTCCAATTCGGAGCACATGGCTGCCCGGCACAGACACGTCCCAGGGGTGGCAAGGGGAGGAAATTTCCATGCAGGGACCCCCGTCAGCCCTGAGGATGCTCATGCCACAGCCTTACCACCCAAGGTATGAGCATTAAAAGCTAGCTGCCACTTTTCTAACACCCGCAGACACTTAGCTCATCACCTCGGGTATAAATCCAGGGATCACTGTTTAGTTTCTTAATTCCCTTTCTTAAATGCTTGAAGTTTCAGAGGGGAATGAGAAAGGGAAGGTGCAAACAGTTGCATTTAGGGCATTGTGGTGGCCTGGGAACGAGCATCCCCCTGGGCTGCAGAAGAAAGGTCCAGCCCAAGGAGGACATGCTGGCCAGCATCCCGCTGTTCCCCCAGTACCTTGCTCATTCCACTCCCCATGTTTTTTCTTTCCTCAGGATCGGGATTCAGGTGGCTTCTCAGTATCCAAGGCTATCTGCAAATAAACTCCCGAAAATCCCAGACAGGATGGTGAGATCTGCCCTCTTCCAACAGTGCATCCCTCTGCCAAGAGCAGGAGGAACGGGAACACGTGCCAGGGAGGGGAGCGTACAGAGCCCCAGCAAACTCAGCTCACTTACCGGCTGCAGGCTGCTCGGGCAGGTCTCTGCCGCTGTGCTGATGGGTGAAGGGGATAGAGGAGAGTGGCTGGTGCCGGGCAGGGGAGGATGAAATAAGGATCCGGAGCCGTGACAAGGCTCAGGTTTCTCTCCTTGGCTCCCTGGGGCTTTCGCAGCCTTTTGGGGAGGGTGAAGAGGAGAACGTTCCTGGGAGGAACGACTCCCTCGTCCCAGCAACGCTCACCGGGCTTCATTCTGGGATGCTACAGGCTGGTACAAGCCCCACGCTCAGCAGGATTTCTCTCCTGTTCATGCTAATTCCTCCCAGTCACAGGAACAAGAGCAGAATTCAGAATTAGGCACTTACCTCGAAAAGCAAAGCATGCCGCACGTGATGTGCAGCTAATGGAGCATTGAGGATAAGCCCATCTCCCCCTCCCTCCAGGAAGGAAGATAAGAGGAGCTGTAAAGCAGCTCTGCAATTCCAGCATATGCTTCAAAACATCAATTTTCAAAGCAGATATGCCTAGCAGCTCACCAGCCCCCTCCCAGATCAGTGCTATCAGCCTGCCAGAGGCACGAACTACACGAAGAGCAGAGGAAAGCAAACCACGAGCGTCGAGATAACCCCGCAGCCATCGCCAGCCTGTGGTTCCATCACCCTTACAACATCCTTCTCAGCAGCCCGGAGACAAAGTCTTTCACCTGAGGGATCTTTCAGATGCAGGAAGGGGAGCTCATCGCTTAACTCCCACCAAATCATCTCAATCACCCAACCTTAAAAACCTTCCCCAAATTTCTCTGACTGGAAGGGAAAGGCTGGCCAGCCCGCAGGGCAGCAGGCTGTCACAAGTGGCTGAGACCCCCCCCGCCCAGGCTCTCCTCCACAGCTGCTAAATACAGGTATGGATTTAAAACAGCGAGAGTCCTGTAAATCAGGAAAAAGAGCAAACTGAAGTCGAAGCTTGTTTTAGTCATTGGAGGGGCATTTTTAAACCAAAGGCAGAAGTTTTCCTGCAGAAAGCCTAGGGGACACACCACATCAGCCAAAGGGAGAAATTTGGCAGCTACAGGCAGAGCAGAGGTGCCAGCTTTCTTAGCTCAGGCCCTGAAAACATTAAGCCGTAAACCAGAACTCGTTCAGACCACTGCATTGCATAAAAGTGCCAAGATGCTCCCGCTAAACGCAGCATTTCCTTCCCTCTCCCAGCTGCAGTCTGAACACCGTCACCTCACACAAGAGGCAAGGCATGCAACACGCTTCAGGGGTTCACCTAAACCTGTTCTTGACTGAACTAGATCTAAATTCCCTCTCTTCCTTGCTCGAGTCTGCATGGGATACCGGAGCGACGTCTGCAGCCTGCCCGTGCCGTTGAGAACATGTTCCCTTCACAAGGGCAGACAGACGGAGCAGCGTTGATCCTCACCCCACAACCTGCAGCAGTTTGACTCGTGCCGCTGCCTTTTGGAGCGCGGACGTGTTATTTTTGGAGCGGTTATGGGACACCGAGCCTCCGCAGGGGCTGGGATCTGCTTCCCTTACACATTGCTCAGACCTCCGCACAGCGGGACTGCCGGCTGTGCCTCAGAAACATTCCCTTTAACTGATTATATACCAACCATGACACGACTGTCTGGGAAAGCTCTGCCCCTCAACCCGTGCTCCAGATTACCATCACAACAAATGCACTTGAAGACCAATAAAAGGAAACTTTCAAGTTAACCAGACATTTATTAGCATCTGTGTAGGTGGAGAGGTTGTTCCAGTACATAAGCAACGAGGTCACACACAGGTGATGGAATCATTTCATATTCAAGCAGAGCAGGTTCCACTGAGTTGCTTCATTTCTTCCATTCGTTCTTCTCAAAATCCCACTGGGAAGAGATGCCCTCCACAGGATTAACCCGCATGTCTAACATTCTCTTCGTCTGCATCGACAGCCACTCGTCAGAGAAGGTGTGCGGAACAGGCCCATACACTGCAATTCAAAAGCAGGCAGGATTATGTCGTGATACAAAATGAGCAAGCTGGGAACCGCGGTACGAGTTTCACTAATGAAACGCTTTTTTCCCCCCGAAGCCATCAGTGCTCATCATATGCACACCATCACTGTTCAAACCTATGTTCCCTACATCCAATTTCCGAAGCATTCAGCTCAGACCAGACTCCCGCGTTGATTCTCTAGCCATTTCGTTCATCAGAAAAGGCTTGTACCAAGACAACAGCCTCCTCCTAAGCTTTCACCGCGAGTAGATGAAGCCTCAAGACGGAGCGCAGCTCATTTAACTGCGTGCTCTGCCTCACAGCAGCTGGAAGGCTCCCTTGAGGTAGGATCGTTAGCTGGGAAGGAAGCCAAACATGGCAGAAACCCAAATGTTTACTACCAAGGTGGCAATAAATGTTTGCGACAGCAGGTTTCACAGGAGGAGGAAGCTCTGGGATCATTAGTGTACCGCCACTCTTTCCCCTCCCGTTCCTCTCCTCCCATCAAAGCTCTCTCCACCACCTTCACCTTTCTACAAGTCAGCTTCCTGAATATTTACGCTATGTACCCACTGATCTCCATGAAGTTACAGCTCCAGAACTGAGTTTTCAGAGAGTAACAAAGAGCAACTGCCAGGAGGTCACCGGAACGGCTGTTCGATACACCATTCTGGCCCCCCGGAACAGTTTACAGAGAATTCTCTAATTGCCCATCAGGTACCAATTGAACTTGCTCTTCACTTAAGACTTAACACTGTATACCATTTACTTACTATAATGTTTCTGCCAAATGAGAATGAGACCAGTTACACCAAGAAAGAACAGTACTCCACCGAGGACGGTCTTCCATTCGTTTGATCCTCTGTTCATTTCTGCGTAGCTCTCGTTAAATTTGATACGATACACTGCAAAAAAACTTAAAAGCATCAAATCATTTCTTTTACTCTTCCCGCGACTTGCAGGCAACAGGCCGCTCTCCAGAGGGAGGTGACCAAAGCCTAAAGCTGACTGAAAGGGAAAGGCCTGACAGAAGGAGAAATGACGCTCTCCTTCCCTCCCTCCAGTTCCCAGGGCAGTTATTGACCACAAAGCTTCCTAGCACGAAGAATTTCAACAGGAATGCTGGTATCTCAGAAGGCTTCCCTCAGCTTCACCACTAAGGCCCACAATATTTTGAAGTTCAAAACAGCATTAGATTTGGAGAGTGCTTCAGCAGTTCCCAAAAGAGTTTTAAACCTTCTCACTGGACACGGGTGGACACAGCACTGTTCACAGATCAGGTTCTCACTTGCGTGCCGTGACAGCAGTTAGAAAAGATGATGCAGTTTTACTGGCAAGTCAAAACACCTACTCAGCACTTTAATTACCTGAAATTTGGTAATGCTAAGGTCAGTGGTCATTAACACTCAAACACACAGGGTTCATTTTACTCAGCCGGACTGACAATCGCATACTGTTACAACAAACAATGTTTTTCTGGCTTGTCAATAGCAGACAGGAATCAAGAAACAAATATAATGATTATTTGTTTTCTGGAAGAGGAAGAAATTGCTGAACTCCACTTCAGGCACCTAACAGACACCACAGCAGGCGCTTCTAACTTTTTGAAACAGCACCAAGGATCCCAGGAATGCAAACCACTGATCTCCAGTCGCAGGTACACAAGGAGCTCCATCAGAATTAACAAAGCTCCTCCACGGCTCTGCTCGCAGAGCCACTGGCAAGAGCAGGGTTTAGCAGCTGCCTCAACAGGCACCGCCTGCCGCTTGCTAGTAAAAGCTGTCAACAATGAACACGCAACCGATCAGATCGCGTCGCCGCTAGCTGTAAGGTTAAAGCCCCTGCTACCTACATTCGACTTTCTCATCAACGGACAGAGCAGTCCAAGACGCCTTTTCCTTCTCTTTCAGCGCCTTCTGCTGAGCGGAGAGATCCCTTACAAAGGCCACTTCAGGCAGGGGAACGTCACGACGGTCGGCATAGGCTGGGAGGCTGAAATCCTCCGCTTTGACAACACCAGCTGCATGTGGGAACAGAAGAGACCCCCATTCACGCTTCCGACTCTTGCGCAAACATCTCTTACTGGTTACAATACAAAAAGCCAACGGTGCAGTCAAAAACATGATGACAGTTAAGGAACCCAGGAGGGAAAAGCCTTTTGGATGAAGCGCTCATCAGGGAGGAAGAGGAAAAAAGAGAGAGTACTTAAAGCAGGTGCTATTTTAAGAGCGTAAGAACAAAGCAAAAGGAGGATCTACATAAAAGGTACTATCCAAAATTACTTCATTCATGTCTCGGCCATCTCTGTTTCCAGCTGTCACACTGATCGCCTCTCCTACCAAATACCTAGAAGCCCCCTCCACCTTTTCCATTTCAGTTTCTGCCCGGCCCTCGGCTCCTGCCGCCTCCCCAGCGCCGTCCAGCCCTGCTTGTGCCTCCGCAATGCCATCTGCTGGCACAGCCCGCTCAGACAGCTCTCCTGCCACCGGGCAAGGCACCAGCCTCGCCAAACCCCCTCTATCCCAATTCTTTCCTTACCCAAACCCCAGCAGCAGCTTGTTGTGTTCTTCCTCTAGAGCGCTTGTTTTATCGTCCTTACTAAAACAGCGAAGCGGTTGCCACCTACCATGGCCGTGCGCTCTCACGCAGATGGAGGTGGAGATGGCTCTCTTCCCAATGAGGCTGAACGCCCTGGAAGCCAACATCCTGTCAGCACAAAACAACAGCAAGTAAGTCAGCATCAGGCGAAGACATCGAATGTAAAAAGATGAAATAACACCATCTTCCACTACTCTTAAAAGAAAAGCCAGCCTAGCGGCTTCCTGCCCCTTCTCTGAAGGGCAGCACATCAGATCGAACCGCTCCAGACTTTTCAGGGACATTCCCCCACTAGAGCTACTTGGGTGAGTCTTCCTCTGCCCCCTTTTTTCCCCGCAGCCTCCTGTATTTGAACTCAAAGGCATTCCCTTATTCAAGTCAGCTTTCTGGGATGCTTTCACTCGGTAACGAATCGTTACTGGGCACAAGCCAGGAGCCCCAAGCGAGCCGAGTCTAAACACATCTCACATCCACTGGAGAAATGCTCCGGCAGCGTGCAATACTGGCACGTCCGAGGGAAGGGCACACACCCAGCTAACGGTTTCTCCCACAGACACGCCTGCCCGCCCAAGCTTCCACTCCAGGACACAGGTTTCCTCACACACCCCTGACGTCAGCCAACAAACACACAAAAAACCCCACGAACCCCCCGCGAGGTGAGCGCGGAGCCCGGGGCCCACCCCTGACCTTGGCGTGGGCCTCACAGCGCAGGAAGATGCGCCCCCCGCCCCCCACGGTGTCACCCACAGCGGCGACGCCTCACACCCTCCCGACATGACGTGACGTGACACGGGTGATATGACGCCGCACCGACACGGGGCAGCGCTCCGGCTCCTTCAAGGGGAGGGGGAGGCCGCAGCCCTCCCCCCTCATTCCCCCGCCGCCAATCCCGGCCTGCCCCGCCCGCCATCCCCCG